>CAJUYI010006370.1:0-13858 GCA_910591695.1 Galerucella pusilla
CTTGCTGTTAATGAAAGTTTTTCAATGTAAACACTGATTTTATCAATTTCTTTTAGTGTACTTATAAAAAGTAACCACTATTATCCAATTTCGAAGTAATTACAAAGAATAAAACTAATGACAGACGTTCGCGTCGGAAAATTTTCGGTCTCTAACAATTACCCATACGGAAAATGATTAGATACAGGAAGCTACCGCTTTCCTGACTTGATAACTCAATCTGTGCAAAACAGGAAATGCTGAGGTTCAAACCCGCAGCTGGATTAATTGAGGCGTTAGTTAGTAAAAGGGGTAGGAGGAGATTTGTGGGTGGTTGGGGGCGGGGTGTTTATTGTATCTCCTCTGTGGCATGTACATTATAGAGCAAAGTGACACACAACAGTGTACCCGTGTCTGTTTTCGCAATAATTGTAATGTAAACTCCTATGGGGTAGGTTAAAGTTTGCCTACGAAATGTCGTTTGGCATTGTTATACGACATCTAAAACCTTCTAAAAGTACGATAATCAATTTTGCTTTTACTATTTAATCGAGTTATATTTTTATTATTGGATAAACATTAGAATACAAAAGAGACTATTTTTGGAAAAACTTTCTGGAAAATTTAATGTGATGAAATAATATCGATTTTAATGTACTTGACAACGCCTGGTAGTTCCAGCTGGGAAATTTTTAAAGTATTTATTTTGTTACTTCAATAAAAAACAGAATTCTCGTAATATCGGATAATAAGTAACAAGAGACGAGATAAAATGGTTCTATAGTCTCGCTGCACTCATAAATTGTGTGAAAAACATAACGCGAGGAAAAACATAACGTAGACCGGTTTCGGAGTATTTGAGCTTTATCACTACAAGGTATATGCTCTCCGTCAGCGAGCTCCAAGAGCTTAATTACGGACTAAAGAAGTCACCAAGAGGTAAGCATATTTACGAAAATATGCTTAATACCCTTGGTGATCAATGTCCTTCGTCCTCTCCAATTTCTAAGAAGTTTCGTGTCCAAAAATCTGCTGGAAAAGTTCTTGCTTCAGTTTTTTGGGATTGCCTTGGAGTAATCATGATTGATTTTTTGGATAAGGGTAGAACAATAACCGGAGATTACTATTCGACATTACTGACCACTCTACGGGAAAAAATTGAAGAGAAAAGATTCGGAAAGCTATCCAAAGGTGTTTTTGTTTTTGCAGGACAACGCCCCTGCACACAAATCTCATGTTGCCATGCAAAAAATTCGTGATTTAGTGTTTGAATTACTAGAACACCCCCCTTATTCACCAGATTTGGCTCCGTCCGACTATCATCTCTTTCCTCAACTGTAAAAAAGTTTAAATGGTCGTAAATTTTTTTCTAACGAGGAGGTAATAAAAGCTGTGGAGGTCTGGTTTGCACAGCAAAAAGAAACATTTTTTTTGAAAGGTCTAGAGACTTTGCAGGTTTGCTGTAATGAATGTATCCAATTAATAGGAGAATATGTTGAGTAATAAAATATTTTGACATTGAAATTTTGTTTGGTTCTATAGTAGGCTAAGAATGTTTCAATATATGCATGTCTTCCAGAAATGGAAGTGTAAAATTTGGGAAAATCTTCACCTCCACTGTAATAATACTTAATATTATATTGGGGCCTATCCTGTAACTCTTTCTTTAAAATTTAGAGGCTGTTAAAAATTTAAGGTAACAAAAATGGCGTATGTAGATGTTTCTGGTGAAGCCTTGATTGAAGAATTAATTGCAAACCACAAGAAGTAAAAAACATTGTTAGGTTATATTTGAAATAATTCTTGGGCATAATTTAGATTACACCAAAAAAGTATTAGGGACTCGAGGGATTCCTTTCAAATACCTACTATTTCGCTTTTCCAAGGAAGTGTCAAGAAAAATGTGAAAACACTTTATTGTTTTTCAGTCGTTCTCGGCGCCAGGGATATACAGGGTGTTTTCAAATGACACTTACAACGTTTAGCATGTAGATTTCTCTCGTAAAATTGGACAAAGTGATATAAGGATTAAGGGGTCTAGACTATTTACTTTTCGATATACTGGGTGCTGCAGTTATAAAAATTCAAATGTTTTAATTTGATAACTCTAAAATGGATGAATAAATTAATTTGACATTTGGCATGTGGTTTTTAAATGCAAAAGGGCATATTTTGAAGGAGAACACGTTTCAATTCTTGATCCAGTGGTGTACATTTGGAAGAATATATTATCTTCCCCTCCCATTTTTCACGCCACTGGCATTTGAAGCTATTTTTATTTTATTGTGTATTCCTCAATGGTTCCACGTGAAAAACGCATAACATATCAAAAAATTTGTAGTTTTCAAGATATTTAATGTTTTTATGAAATCTGTAAGATTACGTTTTACCAATGAAATTGAAAAAGTAGAATATGTAACAGGAACTAATTTGCATCTAAAATGTTGGGAGGAGATTGTTGAATATACTTTCCCAAACTCGAGATTTTATTCACAAAAAAATTGAAGACAATAAATGACAACAAATTTTTAAAGGCCAGTTAAAAACTTATTTTTAATAGGCGTCTAATTAAAGGATTAGTTACAGAATAGACCCCATTGTCTTTGAAATGTTTCGTGTATGCTTCCTCGTAATATTAAATAGATTAGAAATAAAGTGAAAATTCGATTACATCCCGACTATCTCTCTTTCTCTCTCGATAATTGTTTTTACCCGAAGAGATAACACTTTACATAGTTCTTTTACAGTGGGCCTATATAAATACAGCTGCTAATATTTCTCAAGATTCATTTAGTATTACCAATTATAAACAGTGGCGTCCAGATGTTTTGAAAAAGAAAATAATCGAACATAACCTCAATATATATTATTTTTTTTGTTACAGAATAAACTATCGAGTAGAAAAGGGAATTTACGATCTCTTGATATCGAACGCCAGCTACGATAGAGACAACGGAATTTTCGAATGTAAAGTCAAAGCGGGCGGTTCAGGCACCGATCTTCACGTACAAAGATATTCTTTGACAGTTTTGACAGCACCACAAAAACCTGTCATAGCTCCAAGTTCCTATGTCACCGTAACTGAAGGGAAGATACAGGAATTGACTTGTTCCAGCACCGGGGGTTCACCCGATCCCGAAGTTAAATGGTACAAACAAGGTGAGTTTAATTTTATTTAAAAAAAAAATTTGTGTTACGCCACTGGATAACGAGCGTATATGCAATAGCATCGAAGAAGAGGGTTTTGCAAATTTGCAGAAGCCCTTCTATATTTATGACGTCACAGAATTCGAGAGGAGAAGTTTAAGAGGCTCTTCTCTCAAAGTTGACAATACTTGAGTCGGCTTAGTACATTGGAAAAAAAACGAGAAATGTCTTTGTAGATTTAATTAGGGTGTGTTGATTTAAGATTAGGTTTTTTTTTGTAAATATTTTATATGCAGCTGCAGTGGTCCCAGCATAAGGACGGTTCCCAAAAAAGGGAAAATATCCCAAAAAGGAAAAAATATACAGGGTGGTCCTTAAGTAATTGTACATAGGAGTACAGTACAATCTTCACTCCAAAATATTGCGATTTGAACCAACCAGCCTTAATCAAATGTTGATATTAAGAGAGATACAGGGTGTTCAACTTTACATTTTAATTTTCGTTTTTTACAATAACTTTAATGCTTTTTGACGTATATCCACTAGAATTTGAGGTTGCGGGTTTTTTGATATAAGAAATCATAATTTGGTAACCACTTAATTCACTGGCTGCAACTACCTGACGAACCCTTTCCAAATTTGGGAAACTTCTTGACCACAAATTTGGTACAGTAATAAATCTCTTTGTCCCATTGTAACGTGTATACTGCAAGCGCCAAATGTGATGGCGAGCCCCCCCACATGCGCACAGACTCATTTTTGATGTTACCTCCCACTACAGCTCTTGCAAGACATATACAGACTGTACAGAGGCGTATCATTAGTTGTCCTCCAATTTTGTTGGCGTTTGGCATTGTCTGAATAATTTTTGTAGTATAGGTACGACACTGACCGGCAAGAGGTTTATCCTAATCCAATAGTAATTTATTTGCGAAAGTCTATACCTGCGTCTATACCCTTGTCGACATAACAATGAAATATTTAACTGAGACTCGCCGAATAATTGAGATTTTAATGATGATCGGGTACGGGGATAACTGCAGAAGTCAAGTTGAAGTGAAGTGGCAAACAAATTTAATCACAGGTATCCTGAATTGCCTAATATTTCACAAAGTACTGTGTCTAAAATTCATGCACAATTCAGAGAACTTGGACATGTCAAACCATTGAAAAGAAAACCACACTTCGTTGAAGATGATGGGAAAGTGGATATTTTGTTAAGTGTCGAAGAGAATCCAACTTCAAGTACACGTCAAATTGCCCGTGAGAATAATGTTAGTCCTACAACTGTTCTTCATAAAGAAAAACCTCATCCCTACAAATTAACCTTTGTGCAGGAGTTAACAGAAGACCATCCAGATCGTAGAATGGATTTCTGCGAAAGATTGATGAATAAGCTGAACAGAAATGAGATAGCTCTTGGTACCATTCTTTTTTCTGACGAATCAACATTCACATTGAATGGAGAGGTAAACCGACAGAACTGTAGATATTGGTCAGCAGAGAATCCTAATTGGATGCGTGAGACACATACTCAGTACCCTCAAAAGGTGAACGTTTGTGCCGGTATCATAGGCGACCATATTATTGGTCCTATATTTAAAGATGAAAATTTGACAGCTGAAAAATATTTAAATATGCTTAGAAATGAAGTTATTCCTGCGTTGGCAAATTTATATCCCAACGCAATAGATTCTAGCTTCCCAAATGAAAATGTTTGGTTCCAGCAAGACGGAAAACACCCCATTATGCTTTAATGCTAAGAACTTATTTAGATAAAATCTTCCCCAATAAATGGATTGGACGAAGAGGTACTATTTAGTGGGCGGCTAGATCGCCAGACCTTACGCCGTTAGATTTTTTTCTGCGGGGTTATCTCAAGAAAAAAGTATATGGAACACAAACAACTAGCATTGTAGATCTCAAAGACAGGATAACTACAGAAATACGGAATATTTCACCTCAAACTTTAAACAAAGTTAAGGAGGAGTTCTATAGGAGACTGTGATATTGTCAACAACTAGGCGGAGAACATTTTGAACATTTATTTTAATGTATTAAAAACAAATACATCAGGTATTTTATGTATGTGTTTAATAATTGTAAAAATAAAAAGTTCACCCTGTATAATTCATAATTGATTATACAATATTTAGTTTGTTGGAATCGGTTCATTAAGAGGATTCCAAAAATATTCAAATATACACGGTGTTTCATTAAAAAACTACACCGACTATGGCATACTTGCGTGAATCGCCCTGTACATTTACATTTATGTTTACATAATGCACAACTCAATTCAAAAGTTGACGTGTCTCGGCATTTTTTATAATTTTCTAAAATAATGACATAAAGAATTTTATTCCATAAGTGGTTTCCACACTGTATATATTTTTTTAAAGAAAGTAGATGAAATCTTTGAAACTATTGAGAGTAAAATTTTTAAAAAAGTTATTTCAGAATAATACTTTTAATATTAATTGACCTAAATAGGATCATAAAACTTGTCTATACCCTCCTTTTTTCCTAAAAAAAAAGAAAAACTCAATTTTAATAAAAGCGCTATTCCCCAGCGATCAACAAATTTCTACCTTTCTATCGTATCATCCTCAGAACGGAATAATCATAAAAATTGTCAGTTGCCCTTTATACGAGGTGCATAAATCTTCAATAAAATTCGGTTACGTCCACAAAAATTTTATATCCATATATAAATTCAAATTTAGTATTCATTTAACTGGGAAGTTTTCATCTATTTTATATTTCCGATGGTGTAGAATATTTTGTTTATAACCTATATTACGTAAATTAGCTTTATAATTAGCTCTTTGATGTGAAATTATTTTTATCAAAGAAAACGTTGATCAGTAATGTGTCCACTGATAAAATTTAATGGCCTGTGTTTGTCGGCTCATGATTTATCCATTACCAGCTAGAAGGCTCGTAAATATTATATCCCTTTATTATAGAATGAGCAAATGTAAATTGTTGAATAAAAAATAACCCTTGTTGAGTTTATTTGTGAACTTTTAAATTTTTGGTATCAATTTTGGGAGGTCTTTGACCACAGGGAAACATGGAATCTCTCTTAAAATATTTTTTACGAGTATGTTTCTCTAGAAAGTGACCTTTAGCTGCACTACGGAAAACCCCTTAACTTGATAAGATAAGTATGTTGAGAGTTACCTTTGGACGAGTTTAGCTACTCTATCAACTGAAAGCAAAATAATGTAGACAGCTGATGTGGAGAAAAAATAAAACTAACATTATTTATTAGAGCTACGTTTTGAGTTGAAATTGAAACAGTGGTGTAACAATAAATATTATAGAGGAATTGGGGATTGTTTTTTTGTGTGTTTTGGAAGCCGTTCTGATGGCGGGAGCACTGCAGCCTACTCCCACATTGGCTTCTCCGAAGATTGTTTGTCTCCTCCAGTCCAATGCCTCTCAGTCAGATAAGATATGGTTTACGGTCTTGGTCTCATAGCGTTTCCTTCGTCATATCTTGTCGAACGCAGTTTTAGTGCCGTAACAAACTTGTTGACAAAATAACGGAGCAGATTAAATATTACAGAGCGAGGAGATTTACGGTTATACTTAACCAAACTCAAGCCAAATATTCATAATTTGCCGTCAATTCACCAAGTACATCCCTCCTATTAAAATTATAACTTTTATCTCAGATTACAATGGTAATCTGAGATAAAAGTTAACATCAAAACTAATAATGATTATTATTTTAAAAACAGTATTAGTTTTGATGTTAAATTTTGATTCTACTAAGACTGTTATAAGAACATAATTAAAAGTGTAGTAATTTTTGTGTTTGAATAAATAGCTACAAAACAAGAAAATATTTATTTTTACTTTTTACCACTCCGAAGTGGGAGCTTATTGGTTTCTTGTACTGTGAGTCAATCTTAGAATACAAAAAAGTAAAGTAGGAATCCAACTGTTGGATGAAGACGCTTTTTAGACTGGCCTTGAAACTTAGCTTAAATGACAATAATCACAGCATAATCAAAGCAATATAAATTCTCACCTTTTTTTCGAAAACTTTTAACTCATAGTTGATTGAAAAATAGCCACAACACAGATTTACATAGACATATACTTTTTTCGGGTTTTGGAAGTACGGTTTGGAAGTAAATTTAATAGCTGCAGGGGGTCCACCAGATCCAGCAAAATGTTTAAAGTGGTCTATGAGAAAAAAAAGAATGGGAACCTCTGCTCTAAATCTAAAAGCCGACTCTGCTGTTGTTGTGCAGTTTCTACTAAATCATTTTACGCACTACATAAGAGTCATTTTCTAGTAATTTAAATAAATTTGTGGCAGTTTCTTTGTTTTGAATTACAGTCATTCAAGAAACAATAGTTAAACAATGTGTCGACGAGTGTAGTAAGAATAAATTCAGTAAAATGTGATTTAGACACGTACGACATTTTAGCGAACATTAACGTCTCGTTGGAAAATACAATATATAAATTGTAATTGTTTTTCTTGGAAAGTATACACCAGAAATAGATCGTATTTAATAATTGGAATTGGAGATAGTTAACCAGTGCCGTGGTTTTATATTTACATGAAAGAGGTGTCAAAATATTGTGTGTGAAACTTTGTAAATGAAACTGTTTCTAAAAATTTTTTTTTCGAAATTTACTTCCCCTAACTTTCGGGTATCCCTGTATATAAAGGTGATGTAGTTGACTGCTTCTCTCATATTACTTACTTCTACTTAATTTTTGAGGAGAGTCTCAAAAACTAGTAGTTCCTTTAGACCTATTTCCCGAAGGAATTTTAGGATGTCTGCAGGCTTCAACTTAGGTAAATGTTCCTCTTCTATCCAGTAATCTTCCAGGTGCTGTGCTCTAGGATTCTGAAGTGCTGTGCAGTTGGGAAGTATGTGGATGGAGGTTTCTTCTTCCTTGCCACAAAATCTACATTCTTCTTTCTCCACTATTTTGAGCTTTTTCAGGTGCCCATTCAGGAGACAATGTCCCGTTAGGATCCCTGTTGGAACTCTTAGCGCAGTTTTACTTTGACTTAGGCATTCATTTGATCTCAACACGTTGTAGTCACCCAGAAGAGTCTTTGATTGTATAAGCCCTACTAGATCTTTCCAATGGTCAGATCTTCTCTTTTTCTCGGCTTGACCTATTTCTTCCATTATTACATTGGGGCTGATTCCGCAAAAGGGTTCAGGCCCCTAGAAAGGCATTTCAGTCCCCCTCTTTGCTAGTTCATCTGCTATTTCATTTCCTTCTATTCCAGTGTGTCCTGGAATCCATAGTAAGGTGACTATATTGTTCTCGCCTAATTCATTGAGTTTGTCTAGGCTTTCCCACACCATTTTGGAACTGATTACACAAGAGCTCAGTGCTTGACTATCCGACATTATGATAATCCTTTGTCTTCTGTATCCTTTATCAATATTGACTACTACTAAATGTGCAGGCGAGCCTTGTCCTGGACAACTCAAGCCAAGGTTCCGACACTGAGGCCACTGGCGGGCCAATTGTTCCAATCCTGCTACCTAGTCATCCATGAAGCCGAGCCCTTCAATAAAGGCCGCAACCTTTTCCAGTGGATGCCTGCTTGTGTCTCCAGGAGCCATGACAGTGACTCCGAAGATTCGCCTGCGTAATACAGCCCAGTGTGGACACTCTAAGAGAACATGAACTGACGTTTCATCAGTCATGCCGCAACCCCTACATAGGGAACTTTCCTCTACTCCTAGATTGTAGAGGTGCTTCCTCATACAGCAGTGCCCTGTTAGGAGTCCTGCTATCTTCCTTAGCCTACTCCTTGGTAGTTCAGTGGCTGCCCTGGCGTGTCCATCAGTCCATCCCTTCAGTAGAAGTTTGGATTGTCTAGGACCCTGCAGGGCATTCCAATGAGCGAGGTGCTGATTCCTCAGCCACTCCTTCGTCTCCTTGCGTATTCTTTGTTTTGTTAGGCCCAGGGTCGGGCCCGGGCCGCAGAAAGGAGCTGCCGCCCCTTCCGCAGCCAGTGCATCCGCCATCTCCTTGCCTTCAAAACCAGAGTGGGCTGGAATCCATTCTAGCCGCACCACGTTCCGCCTTGCAAGATTAGCAAGTAGTTCTCGACATTCGTTAGCAAGTCCTGAGTTGCTGGTATACCCACTCAGGGCTTTAATTGCTGCCTGACTGTCGGAGTATATGGTTATGCGTCGATTCACATAACCTCTGTCTAGGTTTATCTGCGCACATTCCAAGATAGCATATATCTCGGCCTGATATGCAGATACACCCTCACCCAATGGTACACAAACCTGTGTTCTTGGATTCCTGGATATCAATATTGAACTGGGCGCACTTTCTTATGGCGTGGATTTCCGCTTGAAAGATTTCAGAGTGTTTGGTTCCTGGCCCGAACACTCTTATCCCAGTTCCTTCTATTGCTTTTGAGCCGTCTGTGTACCATTGAATGGCATTCTTTCCAAGTCTGGTAATGGTATTTGGATTCCATTCCTTCCTTTTGCTTAATTTCGAAAGAACACTTGATAGAAATAGCTTATCATGCGTCTACTGGTTAAATCATGATGGCATAGAATCCTTGGGAAGATCGAGACTGTAGAAACTAAACCTGTTTTAACCTAAATGTTTTCCAGCTTTTTTTGTGATTTCAACATCTCATCTAAAGATCTTCCTTCACCACTCTCTATATAATTTCATCGACTTTTTCGATTAATAACTGGCTTAAACACGTCTTCTTGTTTTACTTCCCAATAAAAGTTTTTACTGGCTAGCGTTATGATCGAAACATTGGCTTTTAAGAGGAATTACTAAAAAGGAAGATATGAAAATATTATAGACTATTAATTTTGATAATGACGTGATATTTGTTACCGTGTTGATTAGAACCATCAAAGACCAACTGAAATTCAATAATTTGAATGTTCGGAATTATTGTTACATTTAATGATTCTAATGGAATTTTGAATTAATAATATAACTAAACAATCGAAAATTCAAAACTATTCTAGATCTCTCCGCCTATTAGCTCAAATAATATCGCAACACAAAGTAAATAATGCTATATTATATATAATATATAATATGCACTTGTTTCCACGCTATTTAGTAATTTATTTTTAGGCGTGGCTTATGATGCATAATATAAAAACAAAAGTCCGATAAACTTATTTTTAGCATGTAATATTTCATGTTTTATCTGTACCGCCCTACGTCATTAATATTATTTTTATATACATACTTTGCTGCTTTTATCTTTTAGTATATAAGGTTTAATGTAAATATTGTTATCAGGCAAAAAACGAATCATCAAAATTCCTTTGTTTATTAAACAAAGTTTAAAATTAATAACCTCACATACATATCCAGATTTTCAAGAATATTAATTCGTTAGACATGGCTTTGGTCATGGCTATGTTTCAATATTTGTTATGCCAAAGATTACAGAATAAAAATATAAGATGTTTCACTCGTTCGAATTTATCGCTTAAAGCACCGATGCCGCTGGTGACTGGTGACTTGGATGGTACAGTACGTCGCTACGTCCTTACTTGCATTTAATTTGGCATATTATACGGGACGTCGCCCGTCGAGCGTTGTTATTTTAGAACGGTGTTTTTACTTACCTTTTCAAATTCATATCCAAAACATTTTTCGAAATAATTATCATTTAAAAATAAACCTTTGTGCTAGAGAATCCTATTAATTTAAATATATATTTCTCTAATTACCCCTGTATAGCTTAAAATAAAATAAGCTTTTCGAATTTATCTTCTGGTATCTACCGGTCTCGTTATTGACAACAAAAGCGAGTCGTAATAGTACATTGTTTACCGGGTAGGAAAAGCTTAACATTCCTGGACGACTGTGAAGATTGCTAAGTCGAGGCGCAAGCCGAGACTTGGCAACACAGAGTCCAGGAATGTGGCTTTTCCTACGAGGTAAACATACTATTTTTCCGCAAATCGTTTAAAATTCGACAGATATTGATTGATTTAAAAAAAAACGCGATAATTTTATTCCCAAATAAATGGTGCTTTGAAATTCCTAATAAAATTACTTGGGTTACTATGGAAACGTATTGAGGTTGAATTGTCAAACTTGACGCTTATAAATTTAATTGCTGGTGTTCTCGAAAGTAAAATGATAAGTGATGATGAAATTTCCATTCCTGGGACTCCTCCAGAGCTGGTTGAGGCAGTGAATACTGCTTCATTAGAATTATTGCCAAAGAAATCAAGAGAAAAGTACGAAAATGCATACAGACGTTTTATGGATTATCGCATGAGTGAAAATACGAGTTCTTTCTCAGAAAATGTTGTAATGGCATACTTCCTAGACCTTTGTTTAAAGATGAAATCTTCAACATTATGGGCCAATTATTCAATGCTGAAGTCAACCCTTGCACTTAAACACAATGTAGATATATCTACATACTCAAAACTTCGTTCTTTATTGAAACGGCAAGCTCAAGGTTATAGGGCAAAGAAAGATTTTAACGAAGGAAGAATTTGAAAAATTTATCCAGGAAGCTCCAGATAAAGAAAATTTAATGATTAAGGTAATTTGAAAGGTTTTAATTTCTATTTAGATTATAGCTTTATTTATTTTTTAGGTGGCTGTAATATTTGGTATTTCTGGGGCCTGTAGAATGGATGAGTTAGTCCGAATGACTGTACACGATATAGAAGACTTAGAATCTAAGCTTTTAATCAGCATACCTGATTCGAAAACCAACAAACCAAGATCATTTGTAATTAATCAGATCTACTTGAATGTTTATCGAAAGTATGTTTCGTTAAGACCAGAAAATATGAACAGTGACCGATTTTTCTTTGAATATCAAAGCGGAAAGGGTTGTAGACAAGTGGTAGGAATTCATCAATTTAGAAAAATGCCCAAAATAGTTGCTACTTATTTGAACTTGGTAAATCCGACAGAATATACTGGTCACTGCTTTCGTCGGTCTTCTGCAACAATATTGGTTGACTCTGGTGCCGACATAACTAGTTTAAAGAGGCATGGCGGATGGAAGTCATCAAACGTTGCTGAAGGATATATCGAAGAATCGCTTAACAATAAGGTTGAGGTGGCAAATAAAATTTTCACAGTACAAAATATTCAACAAAATGACCCTACCACCCTGCATGTTGTCCAAAATGTTTCTCATAGTTCTAAGAGTGTTCCTCCAATGTTCAATAATTGTACTAACTGTCAAATAACTGTAAATATAACAAATTGATCTTAAAAATGTATTCAGCAACGACTTGATGTTTTCAAAATATAAATTAATTCCTTATAAGCAATGTGTTTTCAATCATTTATGTAGAACACTAACAACTGTACGGAAATATCATTTCTTTACAGTAAGGAAATGACATTTCCTTACAGTAAGGAAGTCCTGACTTTTTCTTCAAGAAATTTTGACAGGAATGTCAAAATTTCCTAGCGATTTGCGGAAAACATAATTTATGAGAGCGGCGTCCGTTTGGGACAGCAACTTGAATCAAACCGCCCTGGAGTGAAACATCTTATATTTTTATTCTGTAATCTTTGGTTATGCTGACTATGATAAATATAAACAAGAGAATAATTTTTCGATGTTACCCAGTTTATTTACAGTTTTCTGCAAACAAAATTATCATTTTATGCTCTCAGAACTTCTGGACGGATCACATCTACCTTATACTGACGAGGCATACGTCGAAACCGATCTATAAGTGACATTTCACACATGAAAAATTAACAGATTTACCACAGTTAATCTTATTGTAACCGACAGCCTCATTCTCTTCAACAGTTCACTCAAAAAATCTTTTTAAAAAGAAAGGAAGTCTGAAAAGGCGTTTCTCATTTGAATTCATTTAACTCTACAACCAGACAACTCAAGTTAATGCGCTCCGTTTAAAAAAAAATCGGTTCAATTTGGAATGCACAATAATTGCATTAAGTGCTCCAGACGGAACGAACTACATTTTAATAAATTCCTAAATATTCAAATCTGAAAAGCCATTAGCTGATTTTTTGTCTGTCGTTACTGTCGTTGGAAAAGATAAAGACTGGCGTAAACAGGTTCTTCCTGATTTTAATATTCATCCAGATTCGAAATAGGGATATCCATAGGGGTTTGTACGTCTCTTAAATAAATTTCTCCAAATCTACTGCATAGATTTAGTTGAAATAAAATAAAAATAAAAGTTTTTTAAACTGTACTTTATAACAAATGATGTAATATATTTTTTTAACAACGATATATGTAATGCTGTCATTACTAACGTCATTGACGGTTAGAAAGTGTCATATTACACACCTCTACTACCCCTATTAATGCATGATTTACCTACATTACTCAACGATTTTCTGCAGGCAACCCAACGCACATCTGTGGTGTAGGCAACCAAACATACTATGACGTCTTCAAAAAATAAATTCTACTATGGAATACTTCTAGTTTTTCACTTACCTATCGTTTTATTTTATTATTCCACGAAATTATAATAATTATTAGTGTTAAGACATCCAAAAAAGAATTTAAGAAAAACGAAAACAGTGACATTTGAACCAGCGACCATCTCTGTGACATTTCAAAGTCATTATTTATTTTTGACAGTACTTACCGACGGAAAAGCTTTGTAACTATTTATAACACGAGTATTAAAAGGGCAATTATAGTCTGTACAGAAAGTACGAGGAGTAATAAATCATTCATTTTAGTAGATTTCATAGACGTACCAAA
>CAJUYI010006371.1:0-13857 GCA_910591695.1 Galerucella pusilla
GCCCCATATAATATTTTAGATTACTTAAGAAACACCCTGTATATATACAAGGAATGAGTAGTCCGAGATTCAAATTACCAATTACCTTTCTTAGGGTGGGAGCTGAATAACATATTATTGGCAAGCATGTTAAATTAATATCTAATCTACTACCTGGCGCGATCCAACACCCAAGTGAAGGAATCAAAAAGACTGGCATAAAAAAATATTGTAGTGGCAATTATTATATTTTTCATATAATTTTTTGGGAATGAAAACCACAATAATGTTTTTTTTTATTTCGACGTTTCGGTAGCGTTCCAGCTACCTTTGTCAAGATTGAAAATAATGATAAAATAATTTTTGGTCCCTATCTGACACAACGAAAAAAATATGACAACTAGATAATCAATAATATTTTGAAGTTTAAGACTACAAAACTTTGTTGTCAAATTTTATTAAGGTCCATTCATAGTAGATCACATCTCTGGTAAAATGTGAAATAAATATTTTATTTTATGACATTCCAAAGATATGATAGTCTACTAGAAATGGAATCCAGTGAAGTGCACGTTCCAGGAACGGTTTTTATTGGGATAGCGCTTTTTTTCGCTTATTTTGGAAATGTTAATGAAACGCGTTTGTTGTTACTTTTTTGTGTATGATCATTTTTGTTTTCAAAATATGTATGACTCAGTTTGGTGATTTTGTGTATTGAAGTGGCTATCGATTAACAACTATTCCAATGATAAATCATAAGAAAATCTGGATAAAAACTTATCATGCTATCCTGATAATGCAGGTAATTGATTATTGGAAATTTCTCTTTCTAACATTGGTAACCAAATTTGACTACATTCGGCTGAAATTCTAGCTACACATCTATCTGCATTTAGTTGTATTAAAGCACTTTCTTTGATTTTTCGTCTTTTATTATTGGGCTCTGTCAATATTATTTTTGTCTAATCCCATTGAATTTTATGCCCCTCTTCCCAAGCATGTTTACAAATACCAGACTTAAAGAACTCCATATCTTTGATAAATTTTTTATGTTCACTTATTCGGAATAATATATGAATAATATACCACAAGGAACATACAGAAGACACTTATTCGGACTTTCAATGGTCTAGATGTTTCACCTAAATAGAATTTGTCGCATTCACAAGATATCTGATAAATGCAATTTTTTGAAGATTGTTCTTTATGAAACATTATTGTGGTTTTCATTCCCAAAAAATAAGAGAAAAAATAAATAATGCCACAAGGAACTTACAGAAGCAATTATTATAATAATTATGGAGAAATACTTACTAGTATTTGATGAAGTTAGTCCAAAGCTTCAAAAACCGACGCATCATTAGTTGGTCCGCAGCAGGAAAGATCGAAATGTCATTATTATTTAAAAACTCCCACCAATAATGGAGGTCCTCCATATGACCAACTCGTTCAGCACCTAAGAAACAATGAATAATTTTGAATATCAGAGAGCCTCCATGTCTGTGTTGAAGTTTTTCCACGTCTCTTTATCTCCCACAAGAATTTCAAAAGGGGTACTCTATTTTTGGATGAAAAGTTAATGCATATACAGGGGAAATTGATATTTACGTAGATTTTAGTGAATATAATCCTCTCTATTGAATTGAATGTTATTTATAAAGCCCGCTTTCAATGAGTAGTTGTAATATTATAAAATTATTTACCAGGAACGATATACTTCTCGTCCATCATGCCTCCCAGCTCTCCTTTGTAAGAAAATTGATACACATAGTACGGAGCGTGCGTACACCCCAATTCAATTTGTTTACCAGTTGGTGTTGAAAAAGATTGATCGCTGCTCCACTGTAATGAAATGAATTAAACGTCTTGTTAGGAGTACGTAGGTACTATTCTAATAATTGAATCTAGAACTTTGCTTCACCATCCTACCCTATGCGTACTTATACACTGTGTTATTTATAAGATGCGACGTAGGGATTCCTGTACAAACTATCAAACGCGAGGTAACTTTTTCACCAAATAGCGTTTATGAAAAGTAATAATAGATTTGGAAGGGTCGTTAAGAAATAAGATCAAATGCACTCCCAATTCTACTAAATTTTCTCTGGTTCAATAAAAATCTATAGTTATGTTTAAAAAAGTTTTGAGTACTTTTAACCGTCTGGGAAATAGCTACACGGTTAGGTGCACAGAAAATTTCAAAGTGAATCTGGAGTATAGCGGTCCGATTCTCCGCTGTGGTGAAATTGTTTCTTCATGTTTTCAGCTATTTGTTCACAATTTTTGGAACAAATAACTTTGCTTTATTATGAATTATATGTTTTTTAGACCGCCATACTTAAATTTTCTGTGTATCTATCTCCCAGACGGTTAAAAGTATTTCGAAAGTGGTATGAATATGGAGTTCGACTTTTTCGAACATGACTATCCATTTTTTCAACAAACCAGAGCGAATTTAAGAAAATTGGAAGTGCATTTGAACTTATATTTCAATGACCTTTCCAAATCTGTTATTTTTTTCATGAATGCTATTTGATAAAAAAAAGTTTGACAATTTTGTATAGGAATTCCCATGTCACATCTTATAAATAACACATTGTATATGTTCAGTGTGATTTTAATTCCATTCCTACACTGAATTGAAACCTTTGTAACGATAGAATCTCTACCATTATGTTGAACAAACTCCTATACTAAGCAATTCCAAATCATTTTCCATAAACTCTTTTCCTACGACCTTGTCGACCAAAATAGGTACTATCTCTTTCACCCTTTCTCTACGTTCACCCGCCCTGAAAACAATAAACATACTAACTCTCTCTCTCTCCCTTCCACACATTTTGCACGCATCCCGACGCATTATTCCACAAACTTCATGAAATTTGGAACATGGTTTTTCCACTAGATTCTTAGAGTCAGCATAACTTGATAACCGCTTGACGGTTAAGAAAAAATGCCAATGTTACATTCGGTATTTTAAAATGGGACAATCGTAATTGCCCATTCCCTCCTATCACTTTGGCAAATATCGCAAACTCTTAACGGTTCACTTAGACGTTTAGGAACCGTTCTCAAATCGTATCGAGTACTATATAGTGCGTAATCTTGAATTAGGGATGGACACACCAACTTTATCACCCCTTCCAGAAGGTAGTTTTTGTGCCGTCCCAAGAACATATCTAGAGTTGGAACGAGAAAGAAACACAGCATTTGCACTAACGATACCTGGAACGGTTCTATCACAGATAGAACAAAGCTCCACTGCATTTTACACGTACAGCTAAAAATCATTTAAGCCCGGTTTTTCCCCAATTGATGGATAGGAAGACGTGGAACGATCGAATGGCAGGCTAGATCCTCCGATTTGACTCCCCCTCGATTACATCTCATGCGATTATTCAAGGTCTGAAGTATATTTCAATAGACCAGACAATATCACTGATTTAAAATTTAGGATAACGGAATGAATTGACAAAATAACCCCTGAGGTCATAAAAAATGTGTATGAGAATTTCAGAATCGCCTCGGTTATTGTCATTTAATTATTTTGTAAAGTACATTGAAAAATACATTCTAAATATTACCCATGCGACATTATTATCTTCATTACACGTAAGGTTTTGTGATAGACATTATCAAAATAAATTTTCTTATGATTGCACCAAATTTGAAAAAACTTTATATTACTAGTGTTAGGTCTCGTTTAAGATATTCAAATTTGGCGCTCTTACAATCATTCAACCGCTCACGCATGCGCACCAATGTAGGCGGGCGCGAGGCAGGAGATCCACTTCCTTTTCCCTGCGTCCGTCCGTCGGCATTCGCTGCTTGACATGGGTTGTGAATACATCTAAGAATAAGAAATCTAGACAGAGGACTAAAATCCCTTTCCAACAAGGTGCCACACGACTACCTTTCTCATTCAAAATATTCGAAGGGGTGCTTCTAATTCAGTGGGGGTGTTGGAGGGGGATAATATTTTTATACTGTAAATTATCAATTCAAGAATAAAAATCGACCTATCCCAGGTTTCTTCCACATAGTACATAATAACGCTAAAATTGAATTTATTCCATACATATGGACCACATTGTATGAACTAAAATAAAATCAAAACTTATCTTCAAACTTACTCGAATATAAGCTGCGAAATCATCAACAAAGGTTTTGTTAGTATAAACATTTTTCAATAGACGTCCAGCAATTGTCCTATTTTCCGGAGACATATTTAAATTAGCATGAACTAATAGACTGGGATCATTATCTAAACCATCTAATAATGTTTTATTGTCTCGGTTCGTTGCTTCACATGAAAAAATACATTTTAATAAAGTAGGTTGTCGAGTAAGTATTAGGTACTCTTGTTGCAGCTTCCACAAACATGCATGATGATGTAGATCAGCAAAAATATACGAATAATACTTATTTGATGAGGTTATAAATAAAAAAATAATCAACAGAAGAAAAACTAGATGTGACAAGTAGTGAAGTGGAAAGACATCAACTTTTTCATAAAGTTTACTGTGCACTTATACAGTGCGTCCATAAAGTATTGCATAGATTCATCATAACAATAAAATTATTTTCCATTCAAATTACTTTTTTTTTAATTATAATCTAATATACGGTTGCACCACCTTCGTGTGGTGACATTATTATCATTTTCTTCTTAAATTTTCCTATTTCTGGATTTCCCTTACTGAGCTGATTCCAAAAATGAATAACAAATTGCTTCAAATTGGTATGAGGTGAGCAAAAATACAAAAAAATCTCATGAAAATTGGGTGGGTAACAATTACTGTCAGCAGCTATGGAGATCCTCCTGAACCTCCCTTCTCCCCATATATTTTTAGATAGAGAGGGTGAATAGACAACGTATAGAATCACTCCATATTTCCAAATACACACAGAGCGTAGCAGATTGTTGGTGGACACTGCAGTATTCAGGGAATGGTCTCTGACATATTCATTTCAACTTATACCGTCCTAATTTCGAATATATATATTACTGGCTCCTCCGTAAAAAGAAGCTACTACTATAAGATAGATGTTGGTACAAAAATACACCCTCAGGTCTTGGTGCAGGTGACCATGTTCGTGAATATCAACCTCCCTAGGATACAATACATCTGTATTTCCGCTGGAAATCTACGCTAATTGTTCATCTGATCGATTGTCTAGTTGTCATATTTTTTCGTTGTGTCAGATAGGGATCAAAAATTATTTTATTAATTTTATTACTAGTTAATTTTGACAACGGTAGCTGGAACGCTACCGAAACGTCGAAATGAAAAATAAAAAACAATATTTTGGTTTGATTGCCTAAAGAATAAGAAAAAAGAATAAGTAATGCCACAACGAACTTACAGAAGACATCTGTGGAGAGTTTGAATGAAACTAATCTCACACATAAAGCAATAAAAATGTTTGCGGGCAGTCAAGTGCCTTCAAAAGCCACTTGACGTCAAATTTCGTATCAAACACCCAAGAGCGGCTATATCAATTGAAAGACAACAAAGTAGACAACAAAGTAGGAAAGGAGAAGAGACTTCCTTGCAAGGAATTTTGCCAAAGTATCACTAAATTCCTGGATAGTCTTAAACTTCTGGCATATTTAACGGGATAGTTTCTTCCAAAACTTTTTCACATCATTCGAATAATGTCTGTAAACACGTTTTCAAAGACGGTCGGAAGATCTGGCGTTCCGTCTTCATCTGAAATAGCAGAGCATTATATTCTTTGCATTATTTATTTTGGGAAATCGAACCAATTTTTTTTACATATTATGTGCCTGTCGCACCGCAGCTTGAATGAAAGTATATTTTGGCCTTATGTGCGTTGCAATGGACCCTTACCAACAATTTAACCTAACCCATAAATTATGCAGAGCTTTTTATCCATATCTTTTTTTGTGACATGGAAGATGAACCTTTTCAGCATTTATATGACTTGCTTCGACCCCGTTAGTATCAACTTTAATTTCGTAGTATTTAATAGGTTGTCAATATAACTCACTCTAATATATGCACCAAAGTTTTCAAGAAATGTTGTAGAGGTATAAACTTTTTTCAGTAAAGTCCCAGCAATTGTTCTGTTTTCTGGTGACATATTCAAATTTTGATGAATTAATAATTCTGGATGTTCATCGAATCCTCTAAGAGTTCCATTACTCCGATTTTTTGCTTAAAAATCAAAAGCATGTATGTGAATACTGTGGAAGCTGCTAGGCAAGGGTTTTATGAATAACACTCACCATATTTGATCCATTCTTCCGAATTAAAGCCGATCATAAATGGAACTTTTTTAAAGTTGGCGTCCATGAAACTTTGTAGAGGTAGAAGCGAGAAATAGCCAGTCTTCTCTATCATGTTACCATAGGATCTACCGACCTAAAATCAAAGACTTCAGAAAAATAGTATATCACCTTATTAGTGTGACCCATTTCACAAGAGCGGGAGGATCTAATAAGTATGAAATAGTACCTACATTCCTAATTGGATGGTTTTGCAGGGTATTTGGAAAATTAGAGTGAATATAAACAAGCCATATTCCAACCAGATTGACCCAAACTGGTATCTCAAATCTCTTTATGATTGATGTAGGTACCTTACCGCAACATTTTATTCCATCCTATGGAAGGAATGAGGAGAAATAGACACACGATGATATTATGTCTTATCTGGTGGAAATTTTTTTTTAAAAGAACAAAAAATCTTCCATATAAGTACATATATATATAGGATGTCCCATTTAAAAGTTCCTGAGTTTATGAAATATCCACGACCCTACCTACTACCCTTCTAATATTCCATTAAAAGTTTTCTTCACTTCTTTTATATTTAGTGAGGTGAAAAAGATATTTGAGGTAGCACTTTGCTTTGGAAAATCGCCCTATACTTTTTGATTTCTCCTCTAATTTCCAAAAAAATTTCTGCCAAATCCCAATGTTCAAATTCCCAAATATAAATTTTCCTAACTTCAAAATAGTATACGACAAAAGTCCATTAAATCATTATTTTGACTGGAGGTTTTGAATGTTTTATGTAATTCGCTAAAAGTTACTATAGTAGCCTTCTTGGTGTACGTCATTGTTTGTGATGTGTATCCGGGTTCTCGGTATGTCGTTTATTTGCTATTCTGACATATAACCTTGAATTTGATAAATGAAATCATTAGGATCGTATCCAGCCAAATTCGAAAAGGCCATGAAATCAATAATTACAGCTTATTTTTCTAATTGAAAATACTTTTGAGACAAAAAATTGGGATTTTGCGAACTTTTTTGTAATTACTGAACTGAACTGTCATTTTTTTTCAGTAGTATTATTTAACAAAAAACTTAGTATAATATCGCTATGATTTCTCTATCTATTACACGCTATATCCACAATCCACAGCAGGTTATGTTTGATATTTCTTTGTTTTTGTTTTTCTGACGTTCTGCGCAAGACACTATTCGCTTACTTCCATGTGGGACTGATACGACTGATAAGTTCATTCGTTTGCAAGTCGAACATTCGAGATTTCGAAGATACTGCTCGAATAAAACAAATCCATTCCCATCACATGAAATACGTGGGAGCATTTAGTCGAACGTTCAAAGATACGGGTCCAGAACACGGACGAATCCGTCGACAATTACGAGGAAGAATCGAACGACGAAAACTTGGTGGAGCAGAGCTATCGGCTCAAGGTTCCAAACAGACGTAATTGGAGTTTCGAAAGACTTCTAAAAGTGTACTAAAAATGAAATGAAATCAATTTTTTCAATTGTAAAAATTATACTGTTCGATAAACTGATTATTCACTCCTCTCCCTTCCTTTACCGTAAACGTGCGTCCCAAAAATATAAACTTTAGGAAAAATCGGAATTATAATTGTACAATATAACATTTTCAACACATCTTAAATCTACAACGACAATCAGCAAAAAAAAAGCAAAAATAATAATGGTACAACATCAGTAATAAATGCGATAATAGAATACTTATGTTCAACCCAAACTCTTCTTAGGTATGAATCGAAAAAACTCGATCCTACGAAAAGATTTATGAGAATCAAAATTTAAGGAGCTTTAATTTCAAACAACTTTGTGTATAACAATTTCTCTCGTAAAATTAAAAGGAAGATTTCACCCCCCCCCTCTTCTCAGGAATAAATCGAAAATTATCGATCCCACGAAAAAATTGATGGGAATTAAAATTGTGGGAGATTTAATTGAAACAACTTTGTTTATAACAATCTTCTTCGTAAAATGGAAAATAAACGAGTGATTCGATAACCAAAAATTAGCTCCCTTTTTTCGGGTATAAATCGAAAAAAATCGATCCTATGAAAAAATTGATAAAAACCAAAATTGTAGGAAATTCAATTTTAAACAACTTTTGTGACAACTATTTTCCGAATAAAATTGAAAATAAACGAGTTATTGAAGAGACAAAAATCTATCCTAAATAAAGATGGCGGATGGAACAAAAAGTCTGGTACCCCAACTTTTTAAGTTTAGACTACCAGTGACCCCACCCAACGAATTCCGAAGGAAGATTGCTGCTGAAAATTTTTGTAAATTAAAAATACCAATTCGATTGGGCTAATTTGCAAATATCTATTTTCCACAGGTTATAATTTTTTGAAATTTGAAAAACCACCACTTATCTCTCATCCACCTTAATGTTGGTGTGAAATTTAAAGCTCTTCAATTTTGAAACTGATTTATGTAGCACCAACGGTTATTGCGTGGTTTCAAAAATGGTTATGCGTCGATCCACATAACCTCTGTCTGTGCGCAGATAAACCTAGATAAAGGTTATGTGGATCGACGCATAACCATATACTCCGACAGTCAGGCAGCAATTAAAGCCCTGAGTGGGTATACCGGCAACTCAGGACTTGCTAACGAATGTCGAGAACTACTTGCTAATCTTGTTGGCGGAACGTGGTGCGGCTAGAATGGATTCCAGCCCACTCTGGTTTTGAAGGCAACGAGATGGCGGATGCACTGGCTGCGGAAGGGGCGGCAGCTCCTTTCTGCGGCCCGGGCCCGACCCTGGGCCTAACAAAACAAAGAATACGCAAGGAGACGAAGAAGTGGCTGAGGAATCAGCACCTCGCTCATTGGAATGCTCTGCAGGGTCCTAGACAATCCAAACTTCTACTGAAGGGATGGACTGATGGACACGCCAGGGCAGCCACTGAACTACCAAGGTGTAGGCTAAGGAAGATAGCAGGACTCCTAACAGGGCACTGCTGTATGAGGAAGCACCTCTACAATCTAGGAGTAGAGGAAAGTTCCCTATGTAGGGGTTGCGGCATGACTGATGAAACGTCAGTTCATGTTCTCTTAGAGTGTCCACACTGGGCTGTATTACGCAGGCGAATCTTCGGAGTCACTGTCATGGCTCCTGGAGACACAAGCAGGCATCCACTGGAAAAGGTTGCGGCCTTTATTGAAGGGCTCGGCTTCATGGATGACTAGGTAGCAGGATTGGCACAATGGGCCCGCCAGTGGCCTCAGTGTCGGAACCTTGGCTTGAGTTGTCCAGGACAAGGCTCGCCTGCACATTTAGTAGTAGTAGTAGTAGTAGCACCAACGGTTATTGCGTGGTTTCAAAAAAACACGGTATTTTTTTTAACCACTTTCCGAGGGATTGGAACATAAATTTTATCAAAAATTCAAAACTTCCACTCAAAATTAAGATTTAATGAATTTTTTTCTTGAAATGAGAATTCAATAATAAATTGAATATCAGCCTCCATGTCAGTTGCTGGAAGAAGTAAAATGGCGGAATACATACTGCAGTAGTATGGTTTATTTACGATAAAAAGACGATGACGTTCCAAAACAAAATACTGTGATGTTGCAAAGCTGTAGTTTTTTTTCTACAAACATTAAAAAAATTCAGTCATCTACATTTGAATATGTAACAATAATAATAATAATCAATAATAATGGATACGAATAGAGAATACTATCACTCAAGTCTCTTACAGCAGTAAGCGGGAGAAGCGGGCCCCCATTTCGGCATTCTCATTCAAAATAGATTAACATAAAAATGTTACCATCTCTTGACATTCACTGTTCAGCTGCTTCCGCATTTTATTAACCACACACTGCAGATTTGCCTAAATAATTAGTTATTAAAATAACTGTTTTTTTTTTAATCTTAAAGAAGCAATGAATTCAACAGCACCAAAAAAAAATTGTAAATATTAGACGATGATCGAATGTCAATAAGCGTCAAAACAAACTGGGGAGTTTTACCAGTTGATCTGACAACGTCTTGAAGTTTTGCCAACCCGTTAGCTGTAAATTGCCCTGACTGTTGAGGATAAATTGTATTTACGGTTGGTGAATTAATATTTATTCAGATAAGCAGGAAAGTAACTAGAAGTGACATCATCGTCTTTTTATCGTAAAAATCCCATAGCTATGTCTTCATCATACTATTTAGTGCTACTAGCAGTATCGTCAATATATTCTTCTGGTTAACACAAGAGTGGTATTCCATTATATACTCGGAAGTTATGTTTTCATCTTTTGCAGCAAACAAGCTGTATGCTGAAATATGTAGTAGTTATATGTTTAGGAGTAAATACCTACTGCTAAAATTGCATCCGCCGAAGCGTTTTGAAGTAATTTCAAAATATCTTCAGACTTTTCCGATGAAAACGAAGGATCCAAAGATTTCGCAAGTCCAATGATATTTTCCTTCGCATTTGTTTGCAAAGTTCCACCAATCATTGACCCACTTTCCATTATGGCTGCATGGAAAAGCTCTAGAATTAAAAAACGATTAACAAATATCGAAATTATCACTAGGTACTCAATAAAATAGTCAACAGTCGATTAAAATTTAATTGATATGGTCAAAAAAAGCATGTTTCAGATACCAGTATTCAAAGTGACAACAGACCGAGGAGTAAACCACTCTGAAATTATGGTGTACAAGTATGGGATTCCCTAGGATTCAAACTAGATTCTTTATTTCAACTCCAATTTCCTAAGTGTTCCAGTCGACGTTTTTAGTTCATGCAGAAGTGATAGCTAGCGAGACGACTGGCGTTGGTGTACTTTTGGTAGAATTATTATAAGCTATGATTTAAGTTGTCCGCTTATAAATCGACATATTTTAAAAAAAACAGAAAATTTCCATCTCTGCCGAGTTCCCTGCAGAGGTTTCCGCAAAACGCACCTTCTCCCGACATTCCCAAATTACATTAGAAAACTCGTCAGAATCGTCCGAAAAATCTTCAGAAACAGAAATATGTTTTGATGATTTAATATTTAACTGATACAAAAAGTTTCATGGAGAGTACATGAGTTACGATAAAAATCAAATCGAAATGTCCCAAGAAATATATAGGGTCTTCCAGGAACATGCACATAGGAAGTAAAAAGGACTAGGTGCTGTGGGGTTGCCCTTTCTTCTCAACTCATTAAATCAGAGGATACTTCACCGTTGAAATACAATTTTAAATACTGCATCATTATTTCTCAGATTTACGCTGATATCGTGAGTATATAGTAACAAGGAATATCATGATTCTTACAAACTGACGTCCAATTTTCATGTCAAATTCATTGTTAAAAATAATTCAAACCTGCTTCGAAAAAAGTTCCGAAATTACCAGTATGTGTACCGATTTTTGGGTCTATTTGAGCAAAAATGGAGTCATCTGGCCCAAAGTAAGGGACAATGACATTGTAAATAAATTATGTTTTCTTATCGTAGAATAAAAATGACGTATTGAGGAGACACTTGAAATTTCTCGTCATGACAGAGTCAAAATTGAATCACTTCATGAAGGAATTTGAAAAAAATATATTGAGCTCCGGTATGAAAAAAATATTGTGTGAGAACAATTGAAATTTTTTTTTCACATAATTTGATCTTAGCTGTTACCAGAGTTATAAATTAAGATGGAATGAATTGTTGAAAAACGGTTTTTTGCCTCATATAATATTTCATAAATTATAAATTGCTGAAAAGTGGAGTTCCATGGAATTCCAAAGTAAGCTGATAGAACTCCACTTAATATGGGATTCTGGTGTACACATTATTTTTTAAGGTGATCTACCCCTCGCAACTGACCTTTCTCTCCATTCCAATTTCCCATAACCAAAAGTCCCACGGCGGCAGAACCAGAGCTTTCTCCAGCAATTGTGACATGATCAGGATCACCACCAAAAAGATGTATATATTTGCTTACCCATTCAAGGGCAAATATCTGATCTTTAAGCCCAAGATTGCCAGGAATTACGTCGTCATCAGTTGAGGCAAATCCTGAAAGATGAACAATCAAAAAAATTTGCAAATCACAAAAAGTTAGCTATGAAGAGGTCCTTGGTCCACGACACTGTAATAAAAAATACCTAAAAATCTTTCCAGTAGGGTGTGGGCTTGATGGTTCAGATGCTATCATGGGAACCATAATTAAGTGACGGAACTGCTAAGATTTTTTTTCTATTCCAGCCGTATTCAGAAATATTAAATAACTGTATCGTTTCTATAACGGTCTCGAAACGTCTCCGTTTGGTCCCCTCTCAAAACTGTCAACAAGTTCATTATATCGAAATCATATATGCGCTTCCATTCGAAATAATTTTATGTTAAATCCTCCTTGTACCTATGGTGGCTCAAATTGCTTCCATACACAATCTGAGTGAATTTTAATCCAAGGTATGTTTATATAGCGTATTATTTGCATGGAGATACTATATATATAGTATTATAATTCTAATTTATTTTTTTATTAATGTGTGGTTCGATTTTATGTTTTATTATTATTGTACCTATTTAATTTATATTTTTGCCACGGCTTCTCCGTCAGAGAATCAACTACTTACCTCAAGGTCGTGTTTCAGAGTTAGTAGAGGTAACGGTTCGTAGATGGAGTTCCAATAGTGAAATAAAAATTATTAATTCACTCTGATTTTGTTTTAATACAACAATATGTATTGTTATAATTATAAGCAAACGACAACCTAAAGTTATAAAATAATTATGCAATATTTACACTACCAATATTTGCGATAACCAAAAAAAATTACGGAACACGGATCCGATTTAACCATCTAACAGCTATTCGGCTCTACCGGCTGGAATCTAATCTATAAAATTTGTGATGAAAACTGAAAATAAGATAATGTATCGAATACGAAATGGAAAGATTAATATTATATACCTTGGCGAGTATTGGTAAAAATTTGATATCAAATTCTCTATCTATTCTAAATAATACAACCTAGGTATAAATAACTTATCCATGCACTTTAAATTACTTGGAATATGATGCAAAACCTTAACCTTTCATAATATCAATAAACAAATAATAATTTATAATTTCTTCTCAGCGTCTGGATACTGGAAACTCGTTCACATTAATCTATGTGATTAATGTCTCGTACAAAAATTGCTCAATGCAAATATTATTTGATTAAATGGTTATCTCACCAATTCAGAAGACTAGAAGTTTAATTGTGGTAAGTTATTACCCACAACTCGTCTCAGCTACTTCTTCGCATCCAGGAACTCTCGTTCTCCTGTCTGCAGCACCTTGCTACTTATATCCCCTGTTTTTTTTTCCAGAAGAGAAACAATTTTATTCTTGTTTTTAGGATAAAAATTTTTTATCCCTCCTTTCTTTTCGTTACCCGTCAACCACCCCCTTAGTTTACCCCTAGCAACCTGTCCTGAAAAACGTAATTTACTTCCTTCCACAATGTCTTACCAACCTCCAATTTTTTATTAATCATGTCAATACTTCTTTAATTTCACTTTGACACTTCATGACATTTTAATCAAATTTGATATTCATGATATTATTAATTAACATTTATAACATAAACTAAATCAGAGTATCTTTATAATTTATCTT
>CAJUYI010006373.1:0-13854 GCA_910591695.1 Galerucella pusilla
TATAGATTTTAACAAATCAAATTGTTTCATTTCATCAATCAGTAGTGTTGCGTATTCACATCAGAAACGTCAAGAAATAATCGTAACTCCAGTACTGTGCATATGTTACCGAACAAAAAAGATAAATAGCTCTGGTTCCAGCAACCTACCTTTTAACCATCCAAAATTCGAAAATAATAGAATAATCATTTCAAAGAATATCTCGCTATATAACTTCCCAACTAAATAGTTTCGGTTAAATAGAAACTGGTTCGCATGACGGAAGTTTTATTAAGGCATTTCTCTTCATTAAACACAATTAAAAATTTAATTGTTTTCGTGCGGTATTTCGGTGGAACTCCAAACTGGGATTATAAATCATCTCATATTTTTGTCTGTGCTGTATCATTGTTTGCTGAAGTTGATTGTGTTGATGTTGTTTCAAATTATCTGTTTTAAAATAGTTGAGATTTGTTTCATTCCTTCGAAGTGCAAAAAGCACACTGAAAAATGATGGTTTAAACAATTAAAGCAAAAACCTGTTGATATAATTGATTATCGTGGGTAATTGTACGTATGTCAAGCACATACATTTATGAAACAGATAGTCGTAAGTAATATCATAACATCATACGGCAACTGAATGTATATATTGTAAATTGTATGATATGCATAAGGCTTACTCAAATCCTCAATACTTCGAGCCCAATCATATCAGGTTACCCACCCAGCTCCAAAACGGATAATGGGACTTCTCAGAAGCTTAGATCTGTTCTTATAACAGCGGTAACACAGAATATCCCAAACACACTAGAACCCTCCGTTTTCATTTGTATAGTCTTCTCATTTGTTTGCAAAATAATCGACTGATTTTGCTAAAGCCGCTGAACTCTTCTTCGCGACCACCTAGGTATGTATGTATGTATGTATTTTGGGGTGACATTTACTGAGACCTAAAATATCTATTGTGCCCCCTTACTTCTACTCAGTTCCTTAGGAGAGTCTCAGAAACTACTAGTGCTACTCAGTGCTTTAATGGCTGCTTGACTATCCTGGGTTGTACAACAGCTCTTTCAGTGCGTGCTAGGTGTCGATACTATCATTGATTTCAAATTTAAATCGCTCATCCTACCAACAGTATATTCCCAATGGTCTTGTTTCTGTGCGTGGAGTACTCTGTAATGATAATTTAATGCCTACCAAATTTAAGTGGACCAGATCTTTCGAAAGTCCTCTATACCTCTCAATAACATACTGATTATAAATAGAAAATATCGTCTATCGATTATAAATACGCTTCAAAGTACTTACAACCAAAATCTCCGAACTCATTGTCGTTTTAGAGTTAAATATCTCGTTATCAGTTATTTCGCTTGCGTCATCCATCTTTCTGAAAGATAATATGAACAGTCCCCTGCAACGTTGTTCGTAACCCCATGCGGTTTGTGATATGAGAATCTCGATTGGTTAAGGGCATAAAGGATCTAATCTTGGGGTTGTACGCGGCTTCGGAATAAATACCAAGGGAGCAAACGTCAGTCATCGCTGTTCATCGATGAAACTGATATTAGCATTTTTTTTGTGGTTATCTCAAACATTTTTTTATCGAATACGTTGGATTTTTATTTTCTCTGTAGAGTTTTCAATCTTCAAAGAGCTTACGATTTGTGTCAATTTTCAAGGAGGAGGAGCACTTACCGCCAGATAGGAAGCTTTTCTTATTCCTTCTCTGGTGTTCACTGATTTGGTTTTATTCATACGTTTTTTTAGATTTAATGTCATTCAAAAACATATTTCCTTTATGAGTAATTTCAATATGCTAAGCTTTCACTAGCGATAACCTAGGTAACAAATGGCAACGGTGAAATCCTTAGCATGGTCAGGAACTGTGTACAAAAATTCCTTCTCATGTTCATATTATGTGCAGCAAAAAATATGAATTAGATAATTATTAGTCTAGGAGGAATCGGCGCATGAGTACCGAAAACTATTCCACCTCAATTTTTTATGCGATCCTTTTCAAATTGCCCTACTGATGATATAAATGCATGTTGCCATGGGGTAACCCAGTGTCATATTGTTTAAACCGAAATTGTTTGAACAATTGTAAGCAATTGTTATTTTTCAACCGAACAAATTTTTTTTATGTTTTATTGAAATATCGATGAAAAAGGTCCTTTGACTTTTCACGATAAAGATATGAATTTTTTAAGGTTCGAAAAATCTCAAATTTGGGTACTTTCGAACCATGAAAAATAGAGGGTGTTTTCAAATGACACTTACAACGATAGCATGTAGATACCTCTCGTAAAATTGGACAAAATTCTATAAGGATTGAGGGGTCCAGCCTCTTTACTTTTCGAATTGCAGGTTGTTAAGGTTTTGAAAAATTGAATGTTTTAGCTTGATAACTTTAAAATGGATGAATAAATTGATTTGCCATTTGGCAGGTTTTTTTTAAATGTGAAAGGGCATATTTTGATGAAAAAATATGTTTCAATTTTTGATCCAGTGGTGTACATTTAGAAGAATATGTTACATTTCCCCTCCCATTCTTCACGCCACTGACATTTGAAGTAATTTTCATTTAATTTTGTATTCCTCAATGGTTTTCACGTGAAAAACGAATAACATTTACGTATAAAAAATTTGTAGTTCTCAAGATATTTAATGATTTAATGAAATTTGCAAGATCACTTTTTAATAATTAATTTATTTTTTTAATTTTCTTGTAATTTTTTCATTAACTACCAAGTACTTATGGTTGGAATATGTAACAGGAACTAAACAGCAATGCATCTAAAACATTCGAAGAAGATTGTTGAAAATATTTGTCCCAACTAGTGATTTTATTAAAAAAAAATAGAAAAAATCCATGCAGCTACAGCAATTATTTCCGGCAATCACCAGTCTTTCCAAGGTATGCGATTATCAATGAGAAAACGTTGCAAACTGTGTATAAATGTAAATGGACAAAGTTTTGTAATTTGTTGACTGCTTAATTATATTGTTAATAAAATCACAAGTCTGGACAAGTATTTTCAATAATCTTCTCCGAATGTTTTAGATGAATCGCTGTTTTATAAATTAGTTCCTTTTACATATTCCAACCATAAGTACTTGGTAGTTATTGAAAAAAATACAAGAAAATTAAAAAAAAACTAATTATCAAAAAGTGATCTTGCAGACTTCATGAAATCATTAAATATCTTAAAAACTACAAATGTTTTGATACGTGAAGATTATTCGTTTTTCACGTGGAAACCATTGGGGAATACAAATTCAAATGAAAATTGCTTCAAATGCCAGTGGCGTAAGAAATGGGAGGGGGAAAGGTGACATAATTTTCTAAATGTACACCACTGGATCGAAAATTGAAAAATATTTTTCCCATCAAAATATGTCCTTTCACATTTAAAAAGAACCTGCCAAATGTCAAATCAATTTATTCATCCATTTTAAAGTTATCAAATTAAAACATTAAATTTTTCAAAACTTTAACACCCTGTAATTCGAACAGTAAAGAGGCTGGATCCCTCAATCCTTTTATAATTTTGTCCAATTTCACGAGAGGTATTTACATGCAAACGTTGTAGGTGTCATTTGAAAACACCCAATATTTTTCATGGGTCGAAAGTACCCAAATTTGAGATTTTTCGAACCTTAAAAAATTCATATCTTTGGAAATATCAACTTTATCGTGAAAAGTCATTCGACCTTTTTTATTGGTATTTCAATAAAGAATATAAAAAAAATTTGTCCGGTTGAAAAATAACAATTCCTTGCAATTGTTTGAACAATTTCGTTTTAAACAATATGGCACCGGGCTGCCCAATGGCAACATGCATTTATACCATCAGTAGGGCAATTTGAAGAGGATCTCATGAAAAAATTGAGGTGGAATAGTTTCCGGTACTCATGCGCCTATTCCTCCTAGACTAAATGATCCAGGGAGAGTAAAAAGACAAGCTGGACGAAAGAAGGACTCTTGGAGGAATCTCCAGGTCTGGTACTTAGAGGCATCTGCCGATAGCTCAGCAGTTTCAAAAGAAAAGCAACATTAGCAAGTTGTAATTGACCTTTCGGAATTTTAACAGCCAGTCGTTAAATTTTTAGAACTTTTTAATTAACACCAAGAAAAAGGTTTCAATAAATAACCGATTGTGTGGTCTATATTATTAAAATCTCATTTTGGGACACTCCTTAACTATAAACTGTAAATAAATAGACACATTCATGACAGGATGATGTTACCTGAGAGAAACAGTTGGGTATCATCTCAAAAACCATGTCTAATTTCATACTTCGTCACTATGCAAGTCGGCTCCTTTCTTGTGCGGTTTCAGAACTACCTTCCCCATTAATTTAATTGTTTAATTTACAGTTCTTTAAAATCATGTGAATATATTATCATACAGTCGTTTTCTACAAAGGTAAAAAATTCAGGGCGATCAAGTCAAATGCTTGAACAAGAATAGGGGATTAAATGTTTCATCTCGATGGTTAGAGAGAAGACAATCTTTAATAAATTATAGTAGACTTAAATATTGTATTCTTTCTGGAATTAGTAATTTCTTCATTTCATTAAAATACATCAACAGTAGGCGTTGAAATAACTGTGAAGGCATTTGGAGTGCTGTGAAATTCCGTACATTGCATCATATTCGATAAATTTGTCTTAAATGGTTCATCATCATTGCCTTGGTGATGAACTTCCTATGGACTGGTTCTTATTACTGAGTAGAAAGTATTCATAGTATATCATTATTTTCACAAAACGGAACTGGACGGAAAAGTGGCCCAAACTTCAAGCAGCTCTGCTGACAATACCAAGAGAGCCGAAATGTTTTTGCGGTATTTGTTCCAATGAAATAGTAGAGGAGATAGCCAAAGCAGATCTTACCATTGGAAAGGGCGTAGACAATCAAAGACGCTCCTGGGAGACTTTAACTAGGTAGGAACAGGATATTGCCGACTGAATGGACATCTTACTAGAGTCAGAAAAGAGATACACTCAACTAAACATAAGCCTGAGGATATCCTGAGATTCTTTCGGGATATAGGGATATAGGACTTACTAGTCTCTGAGATTTTTCATATGAACTGAATAGAATAAAGGAAGAACAATAAATCTTATAGATTTCAGGGGGATAACACCCCAGTATCCAAACATACAAACAATGATAATGCAAGACTTGTTTTCGAAAAGACTTTCAAAATCTCCAAGGAATTACAGTTTCAGTACCAAATATTGTAAGCTGTTGTTAATAATAACAAAGGTGTCGCTTCTGGTGAGTAGGATTTATGCTATGGTCAAAGTAATACATTTTCATTTTCCGATTTTTTCTCTCGTACCCATAAGGAATCTTATGTTACGCCGCCACTGTTGGTTTGATTACATAATTCGAAAAATGTAACGAATTGTGAACATTCGGATGGAAATAACTGGAAAAGTAAACATCGCATGGATAGAAGATAAAAAGGATTTTCCATGTTTGTTTTGTGTGTGCATTTTTCTTTTTGGATATAACTAAGTTTTTTTATGAAAATATAAATATACAGGATGGCATATACATTCTTTTCTGACGAAGTGCTTGTCTACAATTTATTTTCAAGCTATTGAAGAAATGAATATATTTCAAAATTGTTATATTTTTTTAAGGCTTTTTTTCACCAGCATTGTTGCCATACTACTACTACTACTACTACTACTACTACTACTACTACTACTACTACTACTACTACTAAATGTGCAGGCGAGCCTTGTCCTTGACAAACTCAAGCCAAGGTTCCGGCACTGAGGCCACTGGCGGGTCCATTGTGCCATTCCTGCTACCTAGACATCCACGAAACCGAGCCCTTCAATAAAGGCCACAACCTTTTTCAATGGATGTCTGCTTGTGTCTCCAGGGGCCGTAACAGGGACTTCGAAGATTCGCCTGCGTAGTACAGCCCAGTGTGGACACTCTAAGAAAACATGGACTGATGTTTCGTCAGTCATGCCGCAACCCCTACATAGGTAACTTTCCTCTACTCCTAAGTTGTGAAGGTGTTTCCTCATACAGCAGTGCCCTGTTAGGAGTCCTGCTATCTTCCTTAGCCTACTCCTTGGTAGTTCATTAGCTGCCCTAGCGTGTCCATTAGTCCATCCCTTCCGCAGCCAGTGCATCCGCCATCTCGTTGCCTTCAAAGCCAGAGTGGGCTGGAATCCATTCTAGCCGCACCACGTTCCGCCTTGCAAGATTAGCAAGTCGTTCTCGACATTCCTTAGCAAGTCCTGAATTGCTGGTATACCCACTCAGGGCATTAATTGCTACCTGACTGTCGGAGTATATGGTTATGCGTCGATCCACATAACCTTTGTCTAGGTTTATCTGCGCACATTCCAAGATAGCATATATCTCAGCCTAATATGCAGATACACCATCACCCAATGGTACACAAACTTGTGTTCTTGGGTTCCTGGAGTAAATTGCAGCCCCTGCTCTATCACCGGAGCATAGCCATCTGTGTACCAGACGGTCCTATTAGGCTGTGTATTCCTCTCTTTTTCCCTGTACTCTCTATCCCGGATCATGGCCCTGTATGGGGTAGCAAAGTAGTACTTACGCAGGCATTCATTAGCCGTTCGAGCCAGAACTGGAATATCTTCTAGGAGCCGGAGCTTCTTGACGTGTCTGCACTCTTCCCCTCTTCGCACGCATCCCAGCCGTTTCAAGCGCAATAAAGCCCTTCCCGCCTCAGCCTCGATCACATGGTGAAGAGGCAGAAGACCAAGGATTACTTCCATCGCAACAGAAGTAGGTTGTAAATATGACCCTCGTGTCTTTTATAAGTAAAAGTTTGGGATTTATGAAAAATAACGTAAAAGCATATAGCAGAATCTCAAAATGAACAAATCAATTTAACTTTAAATTAATGCATATTAATCCAAACCAATGGTTCAATAAAACTCAAAGTCCAAACCACAGAAAATATTTAATTAAAGTCCCTTAAAGGACACTTATGATGCTACTAGTTTCGGTACAATATTACCATCATCAGGCTACAATATAAAGATATGGTACACTTAATACATGAAGATCTTAAAAAAAATTTTGAACCAGAGTAATAGATATAAAATTAATATGAAGGATAATCATATAATTAATATACCTGGATCCATGGGAACGGGTGTTCATTAGTGTATTTTTTATAAAATAAAATTTCAAACCTGCCCCAAACATTTACGTTCCTTTTATCTACAGATTAATGACATTAACTGGAGAATTATAGTCGTATTTTATTTTTAGACTACAGGATATTCACCAAAATGAGTTTCCTCATTTAAACTGAAATGTTTATTTTTGTAATTGAATCGTTTGCTTATTGACTGCTTGTTCTATACATTTTAGTTCAATCAATAGCTCCTTAAATAAATAAGAGTGAAGTTACCTCTCAAAAGAGTGGGTGAATTCATTAAAAAAAACAGAATTAACGAAGCCACCCACGTGGAAAATGTACAAACTCTTAGATTTTTGAGTAAACAATTGTTTTTTCCAAATCTCTCATTAATGCGAAAATTTACAGACAAATAATTAGTTAGTTAATAGACTATTAATAGACAGAACGTGTGAACGTCCTTTCTCCGCCTCCAATAACATTTTGCATTCATTACAAAAATTGTAAAGGATGAAATGAAGAAAAAATATTGTTTTCCCATTTTGTTGAGAACTGAATTTGTAGATTGGTCCAATTCATGTTCGTCGGGTATGTTAATAAAATTGTTAGTATGTAAACAACAAAATTTCCCCAGAAGCTGAATAACGTAATTTGATACTATTTGCGTCGTACATTTGATAAACTAAATATAGAAAGGTAATTGAATAGGGATGTTATTATTATTCGCTACGAAGATGAGAAATTCTACCAAGTTGAATAAGTAATATCTGTAACAGCTATTTTTAAACACAAAATTTTATTGTTTAAAAAAATATATTCATCTGAAACTGCGATAGTGAAAATCCACAATCCCCTTTTTTCCTATGTATGTTTACGATAAGTAATATCCATTTCAACGTCAAACCAAAGCTATTCCTTCCAGTTTTTCCACTTCCACACATCATTAAACTTATTCATATATGTCGCCTTATACGCATTCCACGTCCTTTAAGGCTCTTTTATGAATCAAAATGGCGCAGACAAGAGCAATGGGCCGAAGATTAATTTATCAAATGTATAACTCTGGTTGTGACTAAAGTGACACATGACAATTCCCGGCGTTGACATCATCGTCCAACGAATTTGCGGGGCATTCAATCACGAATGGTCGAATATGACAACTGGATATATATACACTAATGCACTGAAGAGTATTACATGGTTGCCGATGCTATTTCCACTTTAGAACATCAAATTTTCATCTATTGGAAACATGGAATGTATTCCAATTATGTCTACATTATAACGGTGTCGATGTGAAGTTGATCATCTCTTTATTTATAATCAAAATGAACTTTTTTCTACAATCACATTGAAAAGTAGGCTTTTTTGCTTGTCATTTACAACGAAAAGTTGAAGTTCCTTGAGGAGAGTTACTTTACGCTCGCCGAGCGTAAAAAACTGCAAAACGCTCGTTGCCAATAACAACCGATACTACTAACATAATTGTATTGACAGTGACAGTGCCATCATAGAGCAATCTGGCTAGGGAGTGTTTTTGTCTTCTGAAAATCTTTTACAAACTAATAAATCGCTGTTTTGTTAAGTTCTTAATGTTTTAAATAATCAATTAGTTTGATTGCAATGTTACCGTATTATTTTTTTTGTGTTTTTGTGCTTAATTGTTGTGCCACGTTCTGAATATTTCGCATATAATGGCCGGATGGCCCTGCTAGCTGAGACTTTTCTAATTGTAGAAAAAGAAGTACATTGACAGTATTGACAAAAATAATTATACGTTTAAAATTTTATAAAGTATTTGACAGGTACTTGAAATAAGAAGTATAAATTTATCAATGTTGTTAGTTATAATATATATTCAGATGATTATAGAAAAAATGTTATATGTATTGCGAGCTAAAAGTGGAATTATTGTTCTCAAGCAATTAACACTTGCTTTCGAACAATAATTCACTTTTCGCTCTGAATACATGAATAACTATTTTCGCCTACTTCACCAACCATATGAACACCAAAAATAGGGCGGAGACTATTTTTTAGCAGCTCAAAGGCGGGAAATTCCCAGCGAGTTTTTTTGCAATCGGTCACTTGAGTACTTTGACGTTCTACGTCAGTGTACGTCAAATTGTTTTGTTATATTCCTATAATATATTCCTTGGTTTAATCGGTCGGCGAAGAACAGTTGTGTGTCACACATGCAGGAAACGCTTCAGCTGTCCTTGTTCTCGGTCTGCTAAAGCTAATTGCCAGCCTTTATACTGTTCCTTCATTCTCTAGCCGAAAAAGCAAAAGTGAATAATAAATTATCAAATAAAACAAATAATTGAAAAAGCTTACAGAAATCTCGATTTTATGTCGGTAATTTAACAAATGTCCTTTGCCAAAGTACGCCTATGAACAAAGGAAGAAACAATCGATGAAGCTTTCCGAATAAATCAACTGCAGATTCTCGTTAATGGGGTGTTTAACTTCAACGGAATTTTTAACCATCCCGAATAAAAGAACATTTTGTTGTAACAGGTCAGTCTAGAGAGGTAACACTAAAAAAGACCTTCTAAGCATGGGATAATATTTTAACTAAATATAAAAGCAGTTTAAAAACATGATGTCCTATAACTTAGTTTTATTTACGATACCACCTAAGAAGGGCCGCTTTTAATACGAAAAGTTTCGTGTAAGTATAGAAGCCGTAAAAAAGGTAAATGACTATTCCTAAGTGAAAGCAATTTCAAGTTTTATCGAAGAAACTTGATTATACAAGGCGTGTTGAATCAAAGGTTGAAATGTTTAATTTTATTTCTGAACTCCATGTATTAAGGCTACAAACTTTTTGGGAGAAAATTAAGACGTGTATTTTGAAAATAAATCTCTGTCAATGTGAGCTATTACAAAAAACATGTGGGTAATTCATTCAAAAAATCTGTCATCAATCGTTTTGAGCTGAGGACGTTATTAATTATTATTGTAACATGTAGGAAAGTTCTGCCTTGAGCCTGTCACAAACTTTTCGTTTCAAAGTATTGAATCATGTTGTCAGTTATAAGTTGTCAGTTGTCAGTTGTCATGGTGTAAAAGGAATACCATGAAAATATTGTCTATGAAGATGCTACCATTCACTATTTCCAAATATGAAGATGCTGAAGTTAGATTTGATTTACCGATAAAGATATATCTTTATCTTTATCTTTATATTCACAAGATCCTATGTGGCAATGCAATAGATTTTACTGGTATGTTCATCATATTGCCACAGCTGGCACTCTTGGGTTCCATTTTATTCCTTATTTGGTATTTTGTTATCGGTATTGGAGAACCCTAAAGCCTAAATAAAATTTTCAACTTCTACTTCTCTTTTCCTCATCTATTGTCATGGTTTTGGTCCTCACATCCTTCATACATTCTTATACATTCGCTGTTTTTTCGTCCACGTGTTTGTTCACACTTCCTGTTCTCACAGACAGTGATATATTTATGTACAACACGTAATTGAAATTCAAATAATAATTGTAATTATTAGCTAATTTTTACGACTGATTCATCATTATTATACTAAATATAGATTAGCCAGTTTATCAACTTTGCTGGGCAATTAAAATAATTCCTCTCAACTTATTGACAGTATTTGCAATTTTAAAATGTTATCACTTTTAAAAGTATGGACTTGATAACCGTTATTAAATATTCATCATACCACTTTATTGAATGGTATGCTAGTATTTCAATTTCCTTTCGGATTTTTAACCATCGATGATTATATGTTGTGACAGTATTTATAACTAAAAACTTTAATTTTTGTTGAAGCTGTTAAGTAATTCACAAATTCCTGTTTGTTACGGGAGCCATTGTAGCCACTCCCACAATCGCGTTGGAGGTCTTGCTAAATCCAGCACCACTACACGTTGTAAAAAAAGGTGAAGAACACATACACAAGAACTCATTGACAAAACGGCCACAGGATAAATTAGCAGAATTGTTTTTCACATTGAAGTCGATGGTGAGAACGGCTTCCATTTAAAATAATGAAGCCTTCACGTGTCATGGGCTACCGGTCTAATAATAATCGTTTGCGCTATCTTTTGACATGTCATATATTTTGCATCTTACCTCCCTTCAATTTACTAAGATGACTCAACTTACCAATGTCTTCATTGGTGTTTACTGGAACCTATCAGATCATTCGTATTAAGAACATTGGATTTTGGTTTTCCTACAACCACTATGCAAAACACGCTTTTCTACACAAATTTTCATAAGCAGGCCTTTTCTTGATTCTTCTGTTAACCGTTGGAAAAGTGATTTGAAAAGTACACGCTATGGCACTTTTCCGCATCGAAAAAGCTACCTATGACCTGTCAACTTTTTTTGGCAATTCAACCTAATAGTGAATTTCTTATTGGTGTACAATTTTTAAATTTAAACCAAAAGTAAACTATTTATTTCATTATTTATTTTAATTTATGAATTATGAAAACATTAACATATTAAGCATTATTTTGGGATTTATGAACCAAGATCCAAATAATGTATCTTTTGAGTTGTCCAATTCGGACATTGAAAACACTAAATATTATCGAAAAAGCTCGAACTGCAACCGAAAATTTATTACCCAAGTTTCAATACAAAATTGTCCAAATTTTATTATTAATTAATTATACATTCCATTGATTTTTCTTTCTGTTCAAAGTTGAAATAAAATTACTATATGAATTACTGTATTTCTTCCATTAATAAATGTGATTGTAGAAAAAATATTGTGTACAACTTGTACGCAAATCACTTTTCTCACTCGCTAGGTTTGCACTCGTGGAAAAAGTTACGCTTTGCGCACTAGTTGTACAAACTAATATTGTTTCATTCAAAGGGTTGTGAATGAGTCGGAAAAAGAGAAAAATCCATAGTATTTATTTTTTTCCGATTGATTGATAATTTTGTCAGTAGAACAGTTTATTGATACTAATGAGTTAACGATTCCTATAGCAAGCTTGACCTATTTTAGGTCAATAAATAACAAACCTAATTAAATGTTTTTCTACTCCTATACTTTAAGTTGATCATTAAATGCCAATTTTCAGTTTCATAATTATACTCATTATAACACTGGTTTTCATTATAAAACTGAAAAATTAACCAATAGAAATCTAGATTTTCAAATACCCAAGTAGGTAGGTATTTTCTGTAGAATGTTTGACAGTTTGACAGTGTTTTATAACAGTTTAAATATTTTGCGTTAGTTTTTGAACGAAATGTCTAGCACCAGACCGAAAATACTTAATGACCAAGGCAAATACATATTTAAACTTATTTTTGTTTACAATAATTTATTACTAATATTGTATAGGTAACAGTAACATACTCATACGCTTTATGCTATCATTTGAACCATGTTGTCCCGTGGCGCATTGGGTAGAGGTGCTGCATAAGGTTTTTTTCGATCTGTACATTCCGGGTTCGAGTCCCGGGTGGTACATGCTTTTTTTTATATTTTTTTTAAATCAAATTTCTTCGTAGAAAAAATAGTGTATGCAACTCTCATGCAATGGTTATTAATACAATTGCATTAACCATACGAAACTCGCCCTTGGCCCGTTTCGTATCCCGGTTAATGCTTGTGTATTAATAACCATCATTACATGATCGTTGCATAATATACTATTAAAGACAATATTTTCTTAATGAAATTCTAAATGAACCGATTCTGACATATTGCAGCTAAACTCAAAAACTCGCTCATCATTCCTGGATGTGCCCTGCTTTTCATCGAATTAATAGCCCCTAGCTCTACTCGTTTCAACATAGACAATGCTGCAGCAAATTTGCTGTTACAATTATTTAGCAGACTAACTTTCTGAAACTAATAACATCAAAAGCGTAGTGAATAGGTTTTACAGTAGTTGTATTTGCAAAGATTTGGCTACACTTTGTTTCCTGAGTATACAGTGGCGTATCTATCTAATTACAAACAAAAGTCATAATGAATAAGGGCCTCTATAAAATAGAGAATACCTAGCAAGTTAGATGTGAGAAGTGAACATTTCAAATTAAAGGCAGCTGCAATTTTTTAAACCCAAGGTAAATTTCATTTACGGCTTGAGAGGGGGTCGGAAGGGGATATTGTTTTGACGGGGCTTAGATGAAATTTGAATAGTTCCAAGCAGCATTTTCATAATGTTTTCATCAAATGATGGAATTATTTGAAAAAAAAGTTAGTTTTATCCATGAGTGATCACTGAAAGAATCTCGTTACTTTTTTCGTCATTTGTCCCGCCCAAGTATACAGGGTGTCCCACGACGAGTTGAAACTATCTGTATATGGCAAAATACTTATAGCAAAATGTAAAATCATGAAAATTTCTACGTTTGGGTTTTCGAGTACGATCTTTTTAACTGAAATATTTTCTAAGATGGCGCAGACTCCCGGTTCTACCGGAAGTCGACTGCAACTTTGTTATTTTGAATAGAACACCCTGTATATTAATACATTTTTGAAATCTACGTAAAATGCATACTTTTTGAATTACTGATTTTTTTGTAAAAAATTTGACCGTTGCAGACCCTTGTAAATTATTTTCTAACGAGGATGCCCTTAAAGATATGAAAATGGTTTCTGTTCGGTTGCTTTTAGCAAGGTCAGACGTCTGTCTGTAGAGTAGGGAGGGTGATTGTGTAAGCTCACAGCACTTAGGCCACATGTGACCCATTGTACATCCTCCCGAG
>CAJUYI010006374.1:0-13853 GCA_910591695.1 Galerucella pusilla
GTTTGATTTCATAAGTTCATTAGGTAGCTTGTTCTCAACTATCACACCGCTGCTACCTTAGATTTGTGGTGGTCTTCAGCACCTCTACTGGGTTTGATTTCAATTAAATTCGAATAAAAGCTGCTGAAATTGTCAGGGTGCATCCATATCGACATTTCCTTCAAGTGAATTTAATTTTTGAATGTAAATAATCAATATATACAGGGTGAATCACGACCAACGGGATGGAGGTTTATAGCGAAAAGGTGAAAGTTTCAAAATGTTTTTTACTTTAGTAGTTTGTACATTCATATCGGCTACATTTCAAAGTTATTTTGAAATATAAAGAATGTTCCAATAAAGTGTGGCGTATCAAAGTTATATTTTTTCTTATGGGACATCCTATATTTTATTGCATTTTCTGGTTGCCCCTAAAAAATGAAATAATTCCCTATGATAGTTCCCTATACCTAAATACAGAGGGTTCTGAGTTATCCTGACTTTTTAAAAATGTGAACATTTCGAAAAAAGTGAATAACTCATTGATATAACAAATTCTAGCAAATTTTCTCTCACATCTTAATACTTGGACATTTGTTGAATGTATTTCACGATTGAGTACTAAACATCTATTTACTGTTCAGAATTTTCAGTTTAATAATTAGATCCTTCGATGGGTAATATCGGGCTTAATTTAGATGGAACACCCTGTATTTTGATAATTCACCATGTTCAAAAAAATATCCTATTTCGAATGGCATGAGGGTGTCCCATACCTAGGTATTATACTATTCGTGGAATTTACAATTTTCTTAAATTGTATGGTTAATCTATTTTAAAACATAATATGCAATTCTCTTTAAATTTAAAACTGATGATCTGTAAAAAAACAGTGAAGTTGCCAATAAATATGCACACTGGTAGTTGCTGAGGTACACTAGCTCATTTTTTACCGATAAGTATTTGAGTACATGATAAAACAAAAACACATTTTTAATAAAGCAAATACATAAATACTACAAAACGAACAACAAATTATTCAAAGCAAAAAATGAAGAATTACCATAATAGACGTTCAAAATGCTTGCCATCTTGTGCAATGCAACACGTGAATCTAGCTCCCAACGATTTACCTACATTATTTAACATATCGGGTGTAGTCGCGAAATCGTTCGAAATTCTCAATTTCATATCGACTGGAGTAGTAGGGGGTGTAGCTGGCCAATTTTAAAGACCGCCTCTACCTATCCATTTATTTCTGAATTTTCTATTGATGTGGTTTCTAACTGCACGTGAAAAGTGAGCAGGAGTTCCGTCCAATTGTAGCCACATTTTCTTTCGGATGCTGAGTGGTAGGTGTTCGAAAAGGATCCAGAAGTCTTTTTTCAAAAAACTCAAAAATTTTCTACCATCCAGGTGTCCGTCAAAAAATACGGGCTGATAATATACTCGCCCACAATTCCTCCCCAAACGTTCACAGTCCATCGGTGTTGGCGATCAACAGTGCGGAATAAATGTTTGTTTGTTGTATCGTAATAACGAAAATTATGTCTATTCACTAACCCATTATTGTGGAAAGTTGATTCGTCAGTAAACAAGACATTATTGAAAAAATCAGGATCTTCTCCAACTTTATCCAAAGTTCATAAACAAAAATTTAAATGTTTATCATGTGTCATGTGTCATCTGCTGGTGTAGTTGGATATGATACGGATGGTAGCGATTTCTCTTGAGTAATTCACTTGAAATATTTCTAGTACTGGTATTATGATTTTCCGTAACCGACAGCAGTACCTACATCAAATTCGTTGGCGTTGTCGCCAGTAACTGGTATGAAACGCTACCAGTATCACGAAATCTATTGAGCAGTCTTTCGAGAACTTCCTTCTTTTGGTGAATTCTATCAGGGTACTTTTGAGCATAAACTCTAGATGCTAGAAGACAATTTTCTGAACATTCCCCAATGCAAAGTATCATGTCGACTCTTTCGTTTAACGGGCACTGCTTCTATTTTGTAGCAATAAAATTTGAAACTAACGCAAGATTGTTCAGAGAATTAACAGAGAAATTTCATAACATGACATGTCATAAAGTTAGGTACAGACTAGATTTGTATGAATTTTTTGTTTTAAACTCGATTTTCCATACGATTTAAGAAAATTGTAAATTGCACGAAAAGTATAATACCTAGGTATAGGACACCCTCATAAAATTTGAAATTAACGCAAGATTGTTCAGACAATCAACAGAGAAATTTCATAACATGACATGTCATAAAGTTAGGTACCGACTAGATTTGTATGAATTTTTTGTTTTAAACTCGATTTTCCATACGATTTAAGAAAATTATAAATTGCACGAAAAGTATAATACCTAGGTATAGGACACCCTCATACCATTCGAAATGGGATATTTTTTTGAATTTGGTGAATTATCAATATACAGGGTGTTCTATTTAAAATAAGCTCGATATTACCCATTGAAAGATCTAATAATTAAACTGAAAATTCACACCCTGTGAATAGACATTCAGTACTCAATCGTAAAATACATTCAACAAATGTCCAACTATTGAGATGTAGGAGAACATTTTCTAGAATTATTAATTTTTTTTTCGAAACGTTCACATTTTAAGAAAAGTCATCATAACTCGGAACCCCTTTGTATTTAGGTATATGAGACCATTATGAAGGAGTACTTTATTTTTTAGGGACAATCAGAAAATGCAATAAAATATAGGATGTCCCATGAGAAAAAATAAAACTTTGATACGCCACACTTTATTGGAACATCCTGTATATTTCAAAATAATTTCAAAATGTAGCCTATATGCATGTACAAATTACTAAAGTGGAAAACATTTTAAAACTTTCACCGTTTCGCTATAAACCTCCATCCCGTTGGTCGTGATTCACCCTGTATATATTTATTATTTACATTCAAAACTTAAATTTACTTGGAGGAAATGTCGATATGGATGCACCCTGACAATTTTAGCAGCTCTTATTTGAATTCAATTGAAGTCCAACCCAGTAGACCACCACCTCCACAAATCTAAGGTAGCTAGCAGCGGTGTGGTTGAGAACAAGCTGCTATTGAATTCTAACATTCACATTTATAAGTATGTATAAAAGTTGTATGTGTGTGAGGTTGTAATATTGACTGCGGATCCTTGTGGTTCCATTAGCCTAACCAATTTTTCGACTTACCATAGTTTTACGTTTGTCTTATATTCATTGAAACGTTATTCTGTATCTTTTTCGCTGACCACTTTCTGATGTTAACGAAAGTTGGACGTTTTCAAATGGGTAGTAGAGCAAAATATCACAGCGTTGTCAGATTTTTAGATTACATTATAATTAAGTGATGAAGATCGTAGCTAATTAATATCCATTCTATATAAATACATATCCGTTTATGTTTTCAAAATCTACACTAAGTACTATGTTATTTGATATACTGCACAAACCTATAAATGTGAATAATAAAGGACTGTGATAGTTTTTTTACGTTTTTCATGTCAATATTATCACCAACTTTGGAATAGTTTGCAATGTGACAACGTTGCTCAACTTTCCACTGCAATTTGGGGATATGGCTCTTTGTTATGGTGATATAAAGGAAAAGCTCAGCTGAGGCAGGCATATGTCAATGAGCTGATGTAACAAATTTCTAACTTGGAACTATTTCTTCAATAAGTAAGAAAAAATGAATATATTTTTTTTATTGAATAACTACACCATACCATCGATCAATTTCCTCTTTAACAATTTCCATAATTTTCACCAAAATAATTAATCACAAAACTGGACAAATTGTTATACCCAAAGTGACGTTTCTGGCTGTCGTTCATGAACGGCGATTTCTAACTAGGAATTCGTTAGAACTTTGGATACAGAATAACATTTATCGTTCGTAAACGATATTCGTTCATCAACAGCATAGATCTCTAAACATCAATAAGGCATCACATCAAATGTAGCAAATTTAGCTGCTGTCATTCTAATATGTCGACATGGAGATAATTTGATACAGTTATGGTACAAGGATTGCAGGATTAGTGCGCTCATCTCTTTTTTGCTCAAGACCAAATTTTTATGTATATTTATAATTAGAAGAATATATTTACAGGTTGTCTATCAAAATTTGGCCTCCAGTATTATCATATGTGGTTGCCTCATTAAATCCGCCCGCAAATAAGGGTTGATGGTTGTTAGAAATGATAAATATTCAAGGTAAAGTGAAAGGGAGTTCGCGCGTAACATCATTTAAGCCATTGAGGATGCGTCGAATGTTAGTTCTCAACCACCAGGGAGTAATAGAGATGACTTAATAAATACTCCAAAAATATGTCTTCCGTTTCAAAATCACAAATTTAAAATTACAACAAAAGATTAATATTGATTTAATATATTTAATATTGATTTTCAAAATAGGAAAATAAAGCCAAGGTGACTTAAGTATAAGCATATTTTATTGTGAAAGTACTGTGAGAATTTTATCAGATTTTGTTCAAGTATTCAATCGTCTGTAACATGTTAATTAAACAATCAAGCAAATTGACAATGGTAGCTGGAACGCTACCGAAACGTCGAAATAAAAATAAAAAACATTATTGTGGTTTGATTCCCGAAAAAAAATGAAAAATAATAAGTAATGCCACAAGGAACTTACAGAAGATATGAAAATTTAAAAATGGATCTTATATTTCCGTAACTCTCATTTAAAAATCTGAATGATCGGAGCTTTCAGATACACTATCATCGGAGCGATCATTTCTATCGCTACAGATATCAGAATCGTCGTCATTATCGGAAGATTTGTTCATAGTATCACATAGCACACTCTTAACTTGTGTTGGAGTTGAGTCTTCCAGGAACCATGTTTAAGAAAACCATCTAATAGCAACCAGCCACTATTTTCCGGGCTGAACTTGATACAGTCCGGTTCAGTGGCATTTAACCACATCGAATTAACAAAGATTGTCTGTAACAATTTATGTTTCTAAGATTTCCAACACGGTGGAATGTGCGTTGAGTCCAAATCTTCAATTCTTCCCATAAATTTTTCATCATTTTGTTTTGGAGCGTACATTTTGTTAAATTATAAAAATCTTGCATAAGGCACGTTAACTCTTGGACTGCATCGATTTTGGTTTCATTAAAGATGTCAATAGAATTTGTCAGAGAAGCAAAAACTTGTTGAATTTGTGGCTTCTTAATAAATAGATTCAAGGGCCGAAGTTTCTCTTTGTTGAAAAATGCAGCCGCAACCTGCTACACGCCAACTCTCTTCCACTCTACCTTAAATATTTTCATTTTTAACAACCAGCAATCCTTATTTGCGGGCGGATTTAATTAGACAACCATATAAGATAATAAATATTACAAAAATAGTTTTAATTTGGTATATGATTGATGAATAAAAGTTATGAACGTATAAGTGTATCGAAATCATACCTGTTTACACCTGGCTGCGAAGAGGTTCGGCCAGGTGCGCAATGGCAACCGTGATTTTTTTAAATGTTTATATAAATTACCGTGATGTAGACGAAATTTTATTCATAAAACAAGTGAGTTTTTCCCAAAAAGAAATAAAAACTATTTAATTGAAAATACTGACGGCCAAATTTTGATAGGCAGCCTGGTAAATATATATTCTTCTAATTATAAATATAGATAAAAATTTGATTTTGAGCAAAACACAGATGAGCGCACTAATCCTGCAGCCGGATCTTAGACTATTAGTTTCATCTGTGATATTTTGGTAACATTTCAAGTTGTTGAAATGTTCATTTTATGAGTTAATGGCATAAAGTTGGGGTGCAAATAGTAAATTCCGATTTTTTTTATTATTATTTATCTTAGAAATATAAAATTTTCATTTAGCTTTTCTCTCCAAAGCGTCCCTTTTCGCCTTCGCCCATTTATTGAATTTAGATTTTTGTTTACCCCAATTGGTTTTACTGAACCATTTTTCGAATTTTTTCCAAATTTTATCCGTAACTGGTTGAATATCATTTTCTACAAAATATTCATAAATTTCCTGCGGAATAAGAGGTTTGAAATGAAGTTGAATGATTCTTCTTGGCGTTAGGACATATTCTAAGGCTTCTTTCAATACTGGAAGGGGATAATTTTTTGTCACCTAAAATAAGTTCCTCGATTAGTTTTGAAAATTGAGAAATTCTGGGCCACATTAAGTTTACATTTCAACATTTTCAAGAGAAAGAGGATTTATTGTATCAGTAGATCGATTGGCAAATATATAATGAATAATAATAATCTTTGCAGATCATCATTTCAGACATTCAGGTAGCACTCAAAGCAATGTCCAGCGAGAATGTGACGCCTTGACTAGAGATTGCATCGGAAAACTAAGATGTTAGCCAAACCGAATCACGCCAATCTTAGGGCGACTATCATTGGTGTCAACTTTTCAGCCTGTAGGACATGTCCTATTCTGGCTACAGTTTTATCGAATACTTTATAGAATATAAATAATAATGAATACCTTTCACGAGTTGAAAAGACATACAGTGCCATCCCATAGTTATAGAAATTTATTTTTGTGACATTGCAGTTCACTAGCAGATTTATATCGCCATTACCTTTGATAGAGCAGTGACGTTAAAGTTTCTGTCAACACCTGGAAAACGCATTAATAGTTCCTTCCAGTACATATAGACACTGTTGTAATCTGTTCGAGGAATAAGTATGTGTTTTTCATAAATCTTATTCAGTTTTGCTTGAGCACTCCAAGGTTGATTAGTAATACCTAGAATTTAATATTACTGTGTAAAAATATGATAAACGTATTGTATTATCATTCCATTCGTCTCATGAGAATAGTCGTTCAACCAAATTGGTAGCCTAAGAACTTTTTGATTTCATCAATTGTTACAAAATATCATGGATATAAGAAAAATTGTCTCATCTAAACGGTATATTAAAATTACTCGATTGATACTTAGTTTATGAAGCCTACCTAGTTTTCGAAATTACAATTTTTTTACATTGTTTGCTTGTTATGAGTCTTTTTCCGATAATTGATCGAGAAATTTTTGTTATCCAGATTAATACATTTCTAGTAAATACAGTCACTGAATCCGTTAAAGTGCAGGGAAATCTTAATCATCTTCCTGGACGAGGAATGTAAAAATGGAGTCTGATAATTCAATAAAAAATGTAAAAGTGCTTCAGGTACAGGATTATTTTTTATAAATTACCCACCTCCTATCATCGTTATTATTACTTGAAGAAAAAAAGTTTCATATGAAAGTTGTTTGGTTACAGCTGAATTTTCTTAATAGTCTATAAAACATTCAGTGGCGTGCAAATTTAAGGAGATACTAAAAATAATAGTTCTTTTTTAAATGAAACACCCTGTATATTCTCACATTTCTTAGATGTTTTTTTTCTGATTTCAAAAATATATTGGTAATAAATGTTACCCCTTGTACCTTGTACCGTTTTTAAGTTATGAAATGTTGAAAATCTGAGTTTTAGTAATTACTGTAAATATAAAAAAGATAATTTATCCAAGTAAGCTATGGAAATGACAACTAATATGTTTGATAATTAACATTTTTTATATGAAGTAATTGAAAAGTCATCTACAATGTTATTATAAATAATATAAGAGGGTGTTATCAATTATGCATTAACAATAATGGTGGACATCTCGAATATCTTTTATAAGTAATTATTTATAAATTCTCTTAAATGAATCTTTGTTTTCTGTTTGGTATAGGTATATATTTTGACTTTTTTTACCTTACTGGGAACCATTTTAATTACTTTATATGAAAAATGTCAATTATCAAACATATTAGTTGTCATTTCCATAGCTTACTTTAATAAATTATCTATCATATTTACAGTAAAACTAAGTCACAACATTTCATAACTTGAAAACGGTACAAGGTAAGGGTAACATATTGTATATTTTTGAAATCAGAAAAAAAAGATCATTCCAAAAATGTGAAAAAATAACTATTACTAATAACTATTATTTTTTGTATCCCTTAAATTAGCACGCTACTGAACTTTTGATAGAATATTAGGAAAACTCAGCTGTAACCAAACAACCTTTATATAAGAATTTTTCTTATAGAAGTAATAATAACGATGATAGGGGGTGGGTAATTTATAATGAATAACCCTGTACTGTGAAGTACCTGTTGCATTATCTTGGCTAGAACTTTGGATAAGATCAATTTTCTCAATGAGACGTGGAAATGCTTAATGCACCGATACCTGAATAGAGCGAAATTCTGAGAAGAAATCAATCCTTGTGAATTGGTTGATAACTCGCTCGTATAATTTGCATTCCAGCGGCTGGAACGATGTGAAATTACCGTAACGTAGCTACTTGCCATACTGGATCGGTACTAAGTTTAGTGTTATTCCACCTTAAATATTTTGAGAACTGTCCGATTTCAAAGTATTCACTTCTCTCGCAATTCATGATTGTTGAATTAATGTAAACTGTATAATAACTCAGGAACTATTGTTCAAATGGAATAAATATTTCTTCCATTTGGAAAATTCATTCGCCTTTATTGACAAGTATACTTTGGCAAGTTTTTCTGTAACCGTGAAAGGAATGCAGTCAAAACATTCGACATTGCCACATTTAACTATGAAAAAACTGAAGTGATTACTATGTAGTGATAATAATAAGAAAAGGGTCTTTTTATTATCAACAATATTAAAAATATGATTGAATATTAATTTTATAATGTACTTGTTTCCTTGGATTTATTCTATTAACATTATTTTTTCAATTTATGAATATTTAAAGATGAACACTTTTCCAAATATGTTATGGGATTTTTGAAGCTCTGGCAGCGTTGTACGAAAACCATAATGACCACACCCTCGAATTACATAATTGGTGATTTGTATCGACCAGCTGACTTCTTATTGGCAAGCGCGTGCGTGAGATCTTCCCTCTCACTTCGTCAGTTGACTGATATTGATTTATCCAGTGGCGTTTTACCTTTGTATTTTCAGTTTTACTTGGTAAAATGGGTACCGTACGCCATTTGTACGTTTGACAGATAGGCGCCATGTTTTTCCTCGCCTCTTACCGATCCCGTATAGCTACAGATAAACTTGCCAAACTATAATTCAACGTAGTTTAAACTAAACTGAATGACAACCTAAAGACAACCGCTCGGTTGATGTCCTGGCTAGTAGAGCAGCAGCTCAAAAGCTTTTTGAACCAGCCTTATCCGTCATTTTAAAAGTTCCAGCACTTACCAGCTTAGTGCGCGAACACACTCATAATGAGTTCAAAACAATGTGGGACGAAACAAAATACTGCAAACTATTCAAGGAATTAATGTAGTATCCTGACAGTACAGCAACAACGGCGTAACCTACGTCTTGCAATAGGAGAATAGACTGGACACTGTCAACTAAGCAAGCATTTCCATAGAAAGAGGCTATAGGACATAACCTTATGTCAACACTGTGAACAGAAAGATAAGACGGTGAAGCATATCCTTTTTTATCGCTCGGCATTATAATTCATTCGTAAGTCCGCGTTCAATGAGTTTTGGTAAACACATGCCGAGAGAAGTTGATAATGTTAAAACCATAGTCTAGCTGACATGCTGGAAGGGAAGATGCACAAAAGATCTAATGAGGCCTAGATGCTGTGGGGTTGCCCTACCCTGCCAACTTATCAAATCCTCTTTCAGGTAATGATAATAAAATTATCTAGAAATCACTACTTTACAAAATATTTGGGGACTTTTTCCCTCTCAAAGTTTATATTTTTAAATCCGCTATTCTAATCTTGAGAAGTCGTGAAACGCATCTCTCAATTTTCTACAAATTTTTGTTTAAATAAAACTAGCTCCAAATTCAAAATACCTCCAGACTAATCATTTACAAAAATAACCGCGACAGTGACTGAACAAAAATTCTTTATGGAGAACACTATGCAAGCACATTATAGGAACGAACCAGAATGTTATCTCGTGACGTCACACTCTCTGTAACCTACAACGTCGTTCGAATAAGTATCTCATACGGCGGCCAGTGCTGTGCTGCGATCCAACCAAAGTGCAAGTGGTGCATTTGCGAATAACATTATTTAGTATACAGGGCTTATATTTTTACGGCTTTTTGGATAAACAAACATTATTATTTTTATACTTTATAAGCATTTTTTGCAATGGATACCATTAAAAATGGGAAAACGGGTAGTGTGTGTGTGTGTGTGTGAAACAATAAATATTTTGTATGAGACTATTGTTTTATTCACTCATCAGTGTACCGTTCCATAATATTTAAGGAAAAACACTCAACACGTTCAAGTCATTTTAAAACTTATGCTACCTACGCCTATGGGAAAGTGAAATGAATCGTAAAGCGATCCGTTCAAATTCATCAAAAGCTCTGGCAATTTATGAATGAAATTTATAATAGTAATACTACTGGTTCGTTCCTATACTGTGATGCAAGCTACAAAAATTTCAATTCAAAAAATTTATGATTTAATAAATTATTGAAAGCAATATTTACTGGATATTCACCTAAAACCATAACACGATCTGTTATTTTGATACCCTTGATTATTTTTTTGATTTGTGATCCAATCCTTTTGGGATTCAAGTGTTTCTCATCCTTAGGTACCTTTTTATAGAATGGTTTTTCGGCAGCATTGAAATATATTATAGAAGGAGCCAATAATTTCGACATTTTGTCAATTAAATGTACAAGCATTTTCATTCCTTTGCCTCCTTCATACTTTCCAGCTAATCTCTCTGGAGATAAGTCAAAAAGTACTGATCTGGTAGCGTTAAATATTGCGTTAGCCAAAAGGTGTTTTCCGCTTTTTCCAGGTCCTAATATAAGCACTGATCTAGGTCTCTTCATCGTTTCAACTCCTAAAGGTATTATACAATTTATAACAACGGCTTGTCTTACGTCTAATAGAGCGGCTGGAGGATCAAAATCCATATTCCGGTACTCCCAGTTATTATAACTAAAGTCTCCGTGATATTCTTCTAGACTGGCCTTAGGATACGTTCTTATTATTTCATTATCCACAAGTTCTTGGAATAAGTCTTGGATAGTTCTATTAGCGGTGGGATCTTTCTTTCCCCTCTTACCCTTTTTGCCTTTTTTTTTCTTGTTTTTTTTTCTTTTCAGTTTCTTAAGCCCATATTTTTTTCGATCCTCATCAAGCGCATCATTCAATATATCCAATTCCACTCGCATCATATTATCTACTATTTGTCGGCATTCATATTGGTTATCTAGTAGAGTTTTTTCCGTTATTATGTCCATATAATGTTTTTCAAGTGGATTATCCAAATCGTTACGTAAATCCCATATATCAGCATGCTCTTGCTGCCCTTCAAGGTAAAGTGGTCGACCTGAAGGATCTTCAAAATCGTATTCGTATTCACCAGGCTTCCTTTTTTTTCTTTTAGCAGCTTTCGCAGCTGCTATTTTCTTTTTTTGTTCCATCTCTTTTTTCTTTTTTTCAGCTTCGGCTTTTTTCAACTTTTCTCTCTCCCTCTTCTCTTTTTCTTTTTGTGCTTTCGCACCTCCAGCTTTCACTTTTTCTCTTCTTTTTCTCTCTACTTCATCAAGAAATTCTTTTGGAGTCATCGTTTCCGCCCTTACAACTAGAATTGTACCTCCTTTTTCTTCTGGAGGTATAGCATCAAACTGCCTGACTTCCTTATACCAAACTTTAAACCACTCTCTTATTTCATCACCGATATCTTCCATCAAACCTGGAGCAATTATTCTCAACACTCTAGTTTTTTCATTATCTATTGCATTGACATATTCTCTTATACGCTGATCTCTGTAATCTCTTCTTTTTTCCAAGTTTTTGTTGAAAGTTTCTTTATACTCCTCTGACCTCCAGACTGGATCGTACATTCCTATCAGGTGTCTTCTTTCTATTTCGTGATATTTCATCATTTGACGAGCATTGAAACTTCTCCAGACACTCTGAATTTTAATTGATGCTTCAACTTTCTTTTTTTCATGATATTCGGTTTGCGAGTGAGCATCATCCGGTTTTTTTGTTGTTGTTGTTGTTGTTGTTTTTTGTTGCTGCTGCAACTGTTGTTGTATACGTGCTTCTTTAGCTTTCTTATATATAATCCACTTTATTAAAAAATACAGCCGTTCCTGCCTTCCTCTTTCTGCTGTTTGAATTATCTGAATAGACTCTTTCAAAATTCTTTTCTTTTCTAATTCAATCAATTCTTCTTCACTAAGTTCTATTTTTTTATCTTTCATAATTTGTTTTGTCTTTTTCTTTACCTTCTCGTCACCAGAAGCTCTTTTTTCTGTGGTTTCATCTATTTTGTCACCCTCGGTAGTTTCTTCAGGAAGTATTTCAGGTTCTGGAAGAGGTGGTATGAATATTTTTTCTCCATGCTGTATTTTATGCCACATATCTTCAATGTCAATTGGTCGGTGATGGAATAATGCTGGGTGTAATATTTCTATGTCGTATGGGACTAACTTCAATTCCACTAAAGTACCATCTATATAGTGGTATTCGGAAAGGTCAAGATCTAATAAAATATTGTTGAATTCGAATAGTCTTATAGCAGCCGCATCCACTAGTTTTTTGACCGTTTTTCTTTTTTGCGGTTGTACTAGTTGGTCGATACAAGTATCAAGTTCTTGGTACAGTAAACAGTATCGAGCATAAAAATCTCCAAACAATAAATTGGCCATCATGCGATCATTGACTGGTTTAGATTTTTGTCTCCAAAGATCATCTCTGAGTGTCTCGTTTTCTAACTTCTTTTTGGTAACTACCCATTTATTCACGTAGTATTCGAAAGACATTTTATTTATCCAAGAAATTTACGTAAATTTCAGTTTAAATCCAATAAAATAACCCCAGAAATTATATTCTCACATTTGTCATTTCACATTGACATAATATAGCAATGAAATATCTCTTTATAATATAATGAGCTCGTTTCATGAATTTCAATGATAATTTTTTACTGAATATAGTAACCAATCAAATTACTTAATTTCAAGTCATGTGTCAAATTTCATCCAATCACCGCTGTATTACAGCGAAAATACCTTACCTGTGGTGTTTTCAGTTTGGTGTTTATTTTTTATTAAAAATTAATCAAACGTCAAACTGACAACTGGATTAAAAATGTCGCGAAGATTTGGTATTGCATCTAACGATGCAATTAATTTACCAATTGTACTTTTCACAACTGTAGTTTTAAATAAAAATGAATAATATTTGATTGAAACTAATAAAGTTTGTATTAAAAATTATTGAACGTCAGATTGACAATCAATTTTTTGATATAATCTACAAAGTAAAAAATTATCTTATCGAATACTCCTCGGGTCTTGATAAATAAACTCCTGGACAAAATTAACGCACCACTTTAATTATTCTAAATATTTACAATATAAACACAAAATAAAACTTAGTTAAATTGAAACAATAATGAATACCTAAAAATTAGTCGAATTATTATTATTATTATTTTTTCTTCAAAAATTTGTTTTTGCTGAAAATGCATAATTAAGCTATCATGCTTTCAAATTAAAAAAAAGAATATGTGAAACACAATAAATGAATTCTGGTGAACCCTAATACCGTGTAGGGCCTCCTCTACTTCTTATTACTGCATTCATGCGTCGAGGCATGCTTGATATTAAATGTTCAACAAACGCTTGCGGAAGAATATCCCATTCTTCAATAACGGCCTCTATAAGTTGGTTGTGATTAACAACAGGAGGTCTAGGACTTCGAATATTCTTTTTGAGATAGTCCCATAGATGCTCTATAGGATTCATGTCTAATAAAGGGATATCAACATCATTTAGGTAACCAATAACCTGTCT
>CAJUYI010006375.1:0-13851 GCA_910591695.1 Galerucella pusilla
TGTATGCTTTTTCATTGACCCATTATTAATTTTTAAAAAAAAGTAAACACAAGTTCACGCTTTTATTGAACAGAAACAAATCTAAAATATTCTATAAAAATATAAACAAAATTATTATTACAAATTTAATGTATTTTTCTTAATATTTATTAAAATAAATGGCAACTGAAGTTCATCTTCCATTTTTTTCTTCCATTTCTCCTCAGAACAAAAAGAAAAAAAAAGTTAACAAAAATATCGATATTTTACAATTCTATACTCACAAATGGGTGGTGACCTCTATTGACTTGATCCATGTAGTTATAAAGACTGAAAAAAATATTATTTAAATACTCTCTAAAAATGAATAATATTTTTACTCACAAATTATTTTTTTAACTCAATTTAATCTTGGAAGCCATATTACAAATTTGATATACACAAGTACACATCTACAGGAAGATAGCCACCACAATATTTTTAAATTGGTATATCTTTTGTATCTGCCATATGTATTTAACATTCAGGTGATTAAATAAAGATGTTGACTGCAGCTGTGGAATCATATTGTCAGTAATGTCTCCAACTATATTGAAGTTTTTGCTCGTTTCATCAAGACTAAAATTTTTCTCATAGCAATTAGTTTTCTTCCTGCTAGTGTAATACTGGTATCCTTTCAGATATTCCTGAGGTGTTTTCCATAATTTTTTTAGACATGATTTGTACATTCAATTTTTTCAACGTTGCTTCCATAACTGACTTTTTCTATAATATTCTTGTATACACTGGAGTCACCATCTGCCATAAATTTAGTATACCGTGCATTTTTTAACTGCAGTTAAATCCTTCCACAACCATATCAGCTTCCATTGCAGGAGCGGATTCATCCCAATTTTTGTAGCAGATGTGTTTTTTTACAACTACATTGCTTTTGGAAGCTCTGGCACATATAGCACAAAACTTATTTCTTACTGCTATAAATAGTACTTGGCCCGTATATTCTTCAATTATAGCTACCATATCAGATACCAGATAGTGCATTACAATTTGTGCCATAGAATCGTTTACTCCAAGAACCATCCACATAAACTGTGAAAACAGGTGTCCCATCCAAACAAAGTTATCCATTTACTGTAGCCCTCTCTTTTTCTTCCATACCAGCCCTTTCCATGGATCTTACAAGAGAGGCTTCCCATTCCTAAAACGATTTTGAACATGATAATCTCTTATGTTACATAGCAAAAATTTTACATGTTTCATCTATTTGTGTTTAAAATTGTACTCACCTTTCTCAGTTCATTTTCAATATTGTAATAACAGTTGGAGCTTATGGTAGGTGGTAGGTATGTGGACCCCACAGCCAAAGTTCCCCATACTGCTCCAGCATTTACTACAGACTTTTTTCTATTTGGATTTTCTGTGTCGTATTCATATTCTCTCGAACACAATGAATATTTAACTCGACATTTAAAGACTACTCTACTAGTCAATCCATTGCCCCTACTGCGTTCTTCTTAAATACTGAGCAACTGAAGTGACATTATTCTAAAAAAAAATCATTATTCTATTATTTTCAAAATTAACTGTTTTCAAAATCAATTACAAGAGGTTTATTTGAGAATAGCTACTTGGAAATAAGAAAACATTGTGTGAAAGAACTTACTGTTCATATTCATCTGATGATATTATCCCAGGTTCTTCACCACTTTTTTGTTGTGGTGAAGACACTTCCAAATTATCAGCATCCATATCTGTTGTTAGGTATAAAACTTCAATATATAGAGAGCCGACGATAATCCATATACTATTTTAATTTCAAAATTTTATACAGAAACAATTAAAGAAAAGAAAATACCTAGGTAAAATGAGCATACTAGCTGGTAAATAAATAAAATCATAATTTACTTATTGAGATTGAAAATAAATAAAAATACCTGCTCACAGAATTGTATTTGGAACCAAAACATCGAAACTTTGTGTAGGTAATATCTCTAATCGAAACAGCTGACCCGGAGATGCGTTTGCTTGAATCGTCAAGAAATGTATTAAATTAAAGCCGATTTAATACCACTAGCGACATCTATCGTAAATATTTTGAACTTGAAAATAACTAGATTTTTGTTTATGTTTTGAGGTTTGTATACCTGTGAGGAGGCCCCTCTTAACTATTTTGTTTGAATCAACTTCCTAAACACAAACGAAGAATACAGCAATATTTCTTTGACATTTATTAGTAGATACTATTTTGATGGTAGCCCACTTGATATAATCAAAAATATGGCTTGATTATGTTTCGCCCATTCTCAAACAAGCCTATAATAACAATTCTTGAAAGTGAAACATGAATAAATATGAAATTTTTGGTAATTCCAGGTAGGTACCTACGGTATTAGCAAACATTTTATTTCATTGATTAGATATTGTAGATGCATCCAAAATTACGATTAAAATATATGCCTTAGAAAAGTTGAAATTTACAAGAGGTTGCATGTAAAAATTTAATACCATTTAATTTGTGTATGTAAAATACTTGCTTTGACCATTATCATAAAATATCTACGATTTTCCATTAACTAATGCCCTAAGTTTACTACAACGTTTGAAAGTTTATTAATTGTACTAACAATTTGTGAAAAGACTTATAGGGTGATTCATTTAAAAATTTTGAGATATTGCTTGATTTGCGTTTTGTTTCACCCTGTATTAAAGAAGCCACCGATGAAAAAAGTAATTAATACTGAGCACAGCCAATGATGTGTGTATGACATTTGAACACAAAGACCTGTTGATTCATTTTAATTTACTGTTCTGCAGAGTGTTAAAGAGGAGGTCTTTTTTGCTAATATTTGGCCATATCTTTGTAAAACACCCTTATAATATATTAGAGTGCTATATTTTTGTAACGCTCTCGGTGAGATCTTTTCGATTCTTAAACAAAATATAGTACGTTCCATTTAAAAAAATGTAACTTTGTGCTGCTACGTGGTTTTGGAACATCCTGTAGAATCGAAAGTATTTTCAAAATGTGCCCTCAGTAACTGTATAAGCTCACACAAAACTATAAAGTTCTATCTCTCACCACAACAATGTAATCCTCCGATGTCAGAAGATTGCCCCACCCTGTATTATAATCTTTCCTAATGTGCGCAATAAACCTTTATGATTATATTTCTTAGATATCGTATAGAGTGGTTTAAAACCATTTTAATAATTGTTTATACAACCTTGGAAAATATTTTATAATATTGATAAAACGCTGTTTGTTCAGCGCCCTCTAGTTATAAGTTAAATTCTATACGATTATTTTATTCTTTTGTGAGGCAACTTACAAGAAAAATATCGAATAACGTTGATATAATTGCTCCAAGCCTTGCTCATCATGATTCGAAAAGATGGACTTATAAAAGAATCGCCATCTTAAAAAAATGTATAATAACAAAAACATGGAAGGTATATTATTAATTTATTCATTTTGCACTACTTATTTTCCTGCGCAGCGAGTTTTTCTGATAAAATATACATATATATTTACTGAAAAATAGAAGCGCCTCAACTTAGCCATCAATTAGCCGATCTGATGAAAATATTAAAATGTGTGATATCATTCAAATGTATTATTTTTGATAGGAAATTCCTTTCCAGTCATATATTAGTTCTATAAATCAAATATAATACCATATATCCCTATAAAAAGTAATGTATTGCGTACTTTTATATCCGAAAATATTTTTCTACAACAATGGCGGCCACCGACAACGGCTTAACCCCGCAAATAAACATGGCGTTAATTGATACAATAATTATGTGTCAATAAAAACATTAAACAGTGTTTTTAATTTATAAGAAACTCTATAGAACCATATTATTTAATAGGCTTGTTTCTATAGGCACTATAAAACTATTTGTCAAACAACTACAGTCCGAGATTTTATTCATTTCAGAGGTTGTCAAGTTTAATATATTTTTCTTTCTATGAATTGTGTTTCGCTATACTACCTATTACAGGTATTATTTACGTATAAACAACTTTTGGAATTATGTGCACTGCAACTCTACTCTATTGATTGCTCAGTTTAATTTATTATAGTGAATACACGTAACCCATTACAAAATATAAAATAAATATTCACCAATTAAATTGAGCCATATTAAAATGTTAAGCCAATCTTGCCCTGCCTTAATAATTGTCGTTCTTGGTGGTGTTGTTTCCAGAGATGTTGTTTCTGGGCAATTTCATTAGTGATATTGATATATTGATACGGCACATGCATTGGATTTCCCTTAAACTTTGCTACGTGTGGTAACCATGTACATCGGTTTTCGGCGACCATCGTATTAGGAGGCAATCAGCATCTTTAAGAAACACAGAGATAAGGACGAAGAAACAGAAATATCAGAATAGTGTCATAGAACTCATTTAGAGTGTCTCGAAGCTGCACAGATGTTATTTTGCGCTGAATTTATCTCCTTTTTGAAACATAACACTATGACATAACCTGCAAATTAGTGCAAATTTTCTTGGTTTCGGACTTTGGTTAGGTAGGTATCCTATCCGTCGGAGAAACTCCTGCGGGGCAACGGTGAGAGGCGAGGAAAGACAATTCGCCTAATTTTACACCGTTCACGATATGCAACTCATACGCTTGCCTTGTCTTCGGAAATATTCCAGGGCCCGGCTGGCCGGCTATGATTTCGAATATATTTAAATTGCGCTTCGCTCAGCAGTGTGTAGGTACTGTTGCCGGAATGGTTTAGCAATTTTGTAGAATTGCATTATAAAGATATAACGTTTATGAGATTATTTCGATAAGTATTTTCGCAGTCTGTATACTTACTTGTGGTCAGGTGGTACCTAGTGCAAAGTGTTAGTGACATAATTATTATTAGATTATTCGTTCAACCAACTTTTAAAGCATGGAGGATCGTAGAAAAGGGTTGAAAGCTCGACTTAGATTGAATGCCAGGAGACTACGCCCCGGTCGCAAAAGGGGACAAGCTGTAAGTACCATACTTAATAATTATTTCATCTAATGACTTTAGATACGCAATATAACATATTACATAGTATAGTTTTCACTTGTTATTCTTATTGACAGAGACGATCGAAAGAAAAAAATGAACAATCGTCATCCCATCAGAACTTGAATGAAAATTTCGGAGAGACCGATGATGACATTTTGTGGGAGAGAGCAGTAAGTTTTCACATGTTTTTCAAATAAGAGATATACTTACAGGGTGTCCCAATTTTCGAATCCATATTTGAATGCAAAATATTAAAATTAGTAGGATTTTGAAGTTTCAACATTTCATTCCACACCGTTTTGGAAATAATTATAGAAAACACTTTTTATCGGTATCCATCCAATTTCGTCCACTAATTAATGGGACACCCGTATTATACTTCCAAGAGAATAAACTCAGGAAAAAAAATTGATTTGACAACAAATTTTTTCATTTTACATAATTTTTCTTATTGATAAAAATGCGAGGATTTGAAGTACCAAATGTATGTATTTTTCAGGCGTCCCTTACGGCTCCAGAAGTTAGTGAAGACAATAATTTGCTTGATTTTGATGATAAAAATAATAAAAACACTCCTAAAAAAACTCGCAACCTACAAGAGGTAGGTATCTTATTCTTATTCATAATCTTAGTACTGCCTAAATTAGAACTATACCTATACTATATTATATTGAATTTTAGGAATTCGTTAAACTAGAAGGAAGGAGGTTAGTGGACATTCAATATTTCTTGGATTGCCTAAAAGATTTAAACAATCATGAACCACGGTTTGGCTGCAATTTGAGTAATATGAATGTAGTCAAAGAAATTAAAAATGGATATGTTTCCACATTAAAATTTAAATGTGCAATGTGTAATGGAACATATGACCTACAAACGACAACAACAGACCCGAATCAAGATGCTGTTCTGGGAGCCATGATGATGGGAGCAGGGTACAGTGCTCTTGCTCAACTTTCTACATGTTTAGAAATTCCTTTTCCGTCTCGAAAAACATACCAGACTCAAGAAAATATTCTTCGTGAAGCTTATCAATCAATTTCTTTGGAAAGTATGAAGCAAGCTGGCGAGAGAGAAAAAGAATTGGCTGTAGAAGCTGGTGAACTTTCACCTGATGGTATCCCTATGATTACTGTCGTAGCTGATGGATGTTGGGCCAAACGGTCGTATAAAACAAACTACAATTCTCTATCAGGGGCTGCTGCAATTATAGGCTGTCGAACTAAACAGGTGATTGAGTTTAATAGCATAATTAAAAATCAATAAACAAATGTTAGGTAACATTTTGACTTCCATGATTTGGTATAATAAACCATCAACGAATGCTAATAAACATATTTTTTCAGGTGCTGTTTATCGGCATGAAAAACAAATATTGCACAGTGTGCCAGCTGTCAAAAAATCAAGGACAAGCGCCCAAAAAACACAAATGTTTTAAAAATTTTGAAGGTTCCTCGACCAGTATGGAGGGTGATATTCTGAAGGAAGGATTTCTTTACAGTGTTGAGCAACATGGATTAATCTACAATAAACTTATAGCTGATGGTGATAGCAATTCTCTCAAACAAATTTTAGATGCTCATCCATATGAAAACGTTGTTGTGAGAAAGATTGAATGCAGAAATCATCTTTTGCGGAATTACTCCAGAAAAATAAGAGATTTGGCAAAAGATACCAGTGCTGGCCCATTAGTTCTCCGCAAGCACATAAGCGTAAGTATTATTTTACTAAAAGCATAAAAATGTAAAAGTTATTGAATAATGAATTTATGAGATGAAAACTTTTTTGTAGAAAGAACAATTAAGATTACGAACTGCAATTACCAAAGCCATTGAATATAGAAAAAAAGAGAATATTTCAGTCAACGAAAAAATCAAATTATTGAAATTGGATATAGAAAATTCGATTAGCCATATTTTTGGAGAACACAAATCCTGTATAAAACTTGGTTATTTCTGCAATGAGCAATATAGATTAAAGGGTAGCATATTATCAGATTTTAAAATGACAGGTATGTTGATACAGTTACAAAAAAAGTAGTTGCAAGTGTTCAAGAACATTATTTGTGATATTTTATTATTTCAGGACTATACGACAAATTAGCAAGTTTCGTAAATTATCTGTCAAGAAATAGCAATAGCTTGATTCACGATGTCGACAATAATGTATCAGAACAATTCAATTCAATAATTGCAAAATTCATTGGAGGAAAACGGATTAATTACTGTCAAAGGGGATCATATCAAGCTCGATGTTTGGCATCTGTTATCTCCCACAATACGAAGAAACCCATATATACAATAAAAAAATTTCTTCTTCATAAGAGTCCAATTGGCATGGTAAAAAAATTTGAAGTAAAACATAAATACGGGATCAAGCGCAAGAGACTTTTCGATGCAAAACAGGACGCAGGACGTGATTTAGGCTATGGTGATCAATGTCAAAAGCCGGACTTATCGCCCGAGGAACTCGAAAGGGAAAAAGAGGAGTTTTTGGAAAAAATTAAAAAAGACTCTGAAGAAATCAAAAGAGTTGAAGAAGTTACCAGGGAACAGAGCGATTCGGATTTGTGGCATTTAGAACGCAGAAAGCGCCTTACTGCATCAAACTTCAGCGCAATTTGTGCGAAATTTAGTGCTAGAAGCAATGGCCATACCAGTCAATTGATTGAACGTCTTCTCTACCCGAAAAAAATACGTTCAGATAGTATGGAATGGGGAAAACAGAACGAAAAACGAGCAATCGAAAGCTTAGAACAGCTTATCGATGAAAAAATATCGCCCTGTGGGCTATTTATAAGTCAAAGTTTCCCATTTTTAGCTGCAACTCCAGACGGTTTAATTGGAGAGAAAGGAATCGTTGAAATAAAATGTCCATTCAGCGCCAAACATATTTCCCCCGAAGATGGAATTCAAAAAAGAAAAATAACATTTTGGAAGAAAAACGGGGAAATCAACCAAAACCACAAATGGTTCTATCAAGTGCAAGGCCAGCTTCTGGTTACTGAAAGATCCTATTGCTGTTTCGCTGTTTGGACGCCGTCCGGTATAAAAAAAGAAATTATTTTAAAAAATGATGTGTTTTGCGACAAAATGAAAGACCAGCTTTCAAAATTTTATATGAATTGTTATTTACCTGAGCTAGTAGATCCCAGAAAATCTAGAAGTATGAACATCAGAAATATTTCCTTAAAATCTATTTAAATATGTATTTACATTCAATAGAACACTACTTAATAAAATATACCTATATAAATTGAAGTATCTATTCAAACCTATCAATAATTTTTACATAAACTAATTTATCAATCACTTGCATCTAAAAAAGATATATAACACGTTATTATTATCCTTCAAATCCAATATTCCAGCAAAAAATAGAATACGGACCTCAGCATCCTCTCTTTTCTTGAAATCGCGTAGTTGCAATAATTAGTAGATGCCGCCACGTTCCGTGGTATAAAAATGCACTTGCAAGGGTTTTGAAATACACAGATTTGTCAGCAACGGTTCAATTTTTTTTGATGAATTTTTCAGGAGCCTCTAGAAAAGGTTTGACTCGATGTCTGTAATTATTTTTAATTCTGATCTGAAAACCCTTATTATTTTATATGGCCGCTCGAAAATTGGCTATTTTCAACTACAAAAATCATAACTTTCTATGCAATTTTGAAATATCTCATATAATTATAGACATGTCTCGATCTTTTATATACTAAATAGAACAAAAATCAAGCCAAAATATGCAACGGTTTTCAAAAAAATGTGTATTTCTAAACCTCTTAAATGGTATTTTCGCGCACCCGGGGAGCGGAGCCTTAATATAATATGTTCAAGATAGTGGAGACTGTTGAAAACCATAGAAAAGAATTAACGATTGTGCCGGAATGCTGGGAAAATGGTCATGGAATACTTTTTTGACCATTTGCTTCTAAGCTACAAAGGGACGTTATTTTTTTCTGCCCTGTTTGCTAGTAACAAATATCATAATAATTCATAGCTTGATTGATTTCATCAACAAAATTTCGTAGATAGCTATTTAAATTAGGTTTGCCCTTACCACTATAAATTCCTATAATGATTGGTTTGACCTGTGGTATTTCATAAATATTACATAAGATTGGCCAGAACTCGCAACGAGAACTCTTATATATTGGAAGTTCATCTTTATTGATATTCAGTGAAATCTCAGAAATTGAGTCTGAACAATAATTTTCCAATGAAACGACTAAGTTTTCAATCAGCCCATTGTGCCAATATTTTCCATTTTCAAAAGTTATTATATTTAATGTTTTTGGAGTCTTGAGAAAAGTTCTTGGATCTTGGGGCAGTAAGTTAGGAATTGCACTGTTCCAGATAGTAAAAAGATCTTTTAATCCTGAGTGGTTTATATTATACGTTGTGGCCCATATCTTCAACGGTTTTTTTATTTCAATTTTTTTAACTATTCTGGACTCAATAGTCGTGATATCTTCTTCGGCTGAGTCTACAGATACACAAACTTTCATGTCTGATGGAAGATCATCAGAATCACTTCCGTCCTGAGCAATTTTAGTACCTGGTACATTTTTGTTATGAGAATCAATCTGATTTCCTTTAACTATAAAAACATTTTCGACAATATTATTGCCCATTTTTATATTTAATTCTGGCCTTTTGCTCGATGAACCTAGAATGCCAAATACATTTGATATTTAACTGTATACAGACCTACTACATCAAAGAAAAGAAAGTTGTTCCATCAAATTAATCGTTTTTAGATAAAGTTTGAAAACTGACCATCGTCAGATTTACAATTTTCTAAAATTTTCAGATATCTTTTTTTTACATTTCTCTTGAAATGTCCACACCCTTTTAACTTTTTCCAGGGTGATAAATTCATATTATATTATATTCAAGAATTGTAGGATATGTGATATACCTAACTGATAAATGCAATAATACTTATTTGGGGTTAAGGATATTAGGTATGTTAATTTTATATAATGCGGAAATTTGTGAACATTTAGTTCTAAAGGCTTTTTTAAGGGTGCAAACGTAAGCACTTATAAAAATGTTTTATTCAGTAGTTATAGCGCAGAAACTGTGATGAGTTTGTCCAAAATACTACTAATTTGTTCTCTAAACCATTTATAAAGGGACTATCGACGCCATTATAGGTAAACCATAAAACAATTTTATACGTATTTTATAAAGCACTTGGCTTTGTCGTGATAAAACTGTTTTATTTATCATTTTACAAAGCTTTTATACAATTCGTACATAACTTTTACAAAACAATTTTTTTATGCAGAATCTAAAGGTGTTATACAGAAACAATATAATCATTATAAAGCACTTTAAACACTTTTTTATAATGTTTTTGAGGCGGTCTTGTAAAGCGATATAAAGCTGTTAAACAATATATTAAGTCAAAACCAAGTTTGATCTTTGGTGAATGGTATAGACAATTATACGATATAATTATGAAAACGTTTAGCTACAAACTCAAAAATGTCGCAGTCAAACTCCCTAAGTGATAAAATACTCCTTAATTCGGCATAAGAAAACACTTATAAAATAGTTTGATGCATAAAGCCATTATTTTGCTACTTGGGTTGTGCCTCCTTAGTCTCTATCTCGTTTACGAAGCAGCGATTCATAATAATAAATATGCTCCTGCCCGGATTCGAACCCGGGCCGCCCGCGTGCAATGCGAGCATTCTAACCACTGAACCACCGATGCTATATTGAAATTCTATGCAAAGCTGGTATTCGCAGTGCTAGTGATCTACTTGAATTTGTTCGGATAAATTTTTACTATTATTTCCATAATTTTTTTTGCGCGATTAAGGGGTCTAGCTACTTTTCGAAATACAGGGTGTTGAAATTTTGAAAACTTGAATGTTTTAATTCGATAACTTTAAAATGGATGGATAAATTGATTTAACATTTGGCAGGTTGTTTTTAAATGTAAAAGGGCATATTTTGATAGAAATAGTAGTTTGTGCAACTAGTGTAGACATGATGGCCATATCGCACGAGGACGAAGTTTGAGCACGACGCCGTAGGCGGAGTGCTCAATCGTTCAAGTGCGATATGGACAATCCACACGAGTCGAGCAGCATATTTTTTCTACGACCCACTTAGGAAAAAATCTAGAAAATAAAAATTTCTATAAACTGTAATATAACTTCAAATTATGTTTCCACTAATATTGTGGTAAACGAATTTGTATAATGCTACGGTTTCCTTTTTTAAATATACGATGCTGTTATAAGTAGATAATAATAATATAATAATAATAATAAACGTCTTTATTATTTCCAATCATTCATTACATTATTAAGCAAATATAAATTAATAAAATACTCAATTACATGGAAGTAAAGGGCGAAATTCATTTCCATTAGTAAAAGGAGTTTTACTAAGGAAATGCTCTTCCATTTAACCCTGTTATTCATGACATGCGTGGGACATTCTTTAAATACAAAACAAAACAAATAACGATACATTCCGATATTGGGAGCAGAGCTGCAATCACTATTGCCTGGCTAGGAGTAGAGATTTATATTTATTTTTAAAACTACAAAAACTTACAGATTTTAATTCTTGTGGAATTGAGTTGAACAATCGAAATATTTGATAAGTAAAGGAGCGCCGGAATATTTCCGTTCTAAACATTGGAGGAGTTAATAAACCTTTAAACCTTAAATTTAAATTATGCACATCTGTTCTAAATGAAAGTTTCTTGTAGAGGTACGTGGGAGTTTTGGACACAATTATTTCATAAAATAACGTAGCTGCATGGTGAATTCTTCTATTCTCCATACTTAACCACTTAGTTTCCTTTAATTTGTGTGTAATTCTTTGACGTCTTTTAACGCCATATATGAATCGTAGACATGAATTTTGCACCCTTTGTATTTTGTTTTTAAATAAAACGGTTAGATTTGGACCATATACTGTATTAGCAAAATTAAAATGTGATAAAACTAATGTTTCACATAAAATTATTCTAATTTTTTCAGGTAAAAACTGACGGTTGCCGTAAATCAACTTTAAAGAGCAATATGCGCGTTGAACAAGCTGGCCAACATGTTTTTCAAATCGTAAATCATTGTCTATAATAACACCCAAAATCTTAGCTCTATCAATGAACGTTAATGGCTCATTATTAATTTTAATGACATTAAGTGGATACTGTAAATTAGCACGATTGTAATTAGAACCAAATAACATTAAATTAGATTTAGAACAATTAATCAATAGGGAATGTTGAGAAGCCAAGTTAACAAATTTATTCAATTCTCGGTTTATTAAATCAAAAGCATTAACCGCTTGCTCTGGAGAAAAACTGTAATAAATTTGGGTATCATCAGCATAGACTTGAATCTTACATTGATCTAAAGACTTTATTAAATAAGTAGTATAAATTGAAAAAAGTAGTGGCCCCAAGATAGACCCCTGCGGCACACCAGATTTTAAATATAAAAATTCGGATTTATCTAATTCGATCTTAACGCACTGCTGACGGTTGTCCAAGTAATTTTCTATAAGACTAACAGCATTTTCTGAAAATCCTATGTAATGTAAAATGTTCAGCATTAGGTTAAAATTAATAGTATCAAAAGCCCTGCTGAAATCAAGTAACACTAGTATCGTGCATTGACCTTTATCAATCGAAGTCAGTATATCATCAACTACAGTGAGTAATGCTGTAGTGCAGCTATAGCCCTTTCGAAAACCAGATTGAACAGCGGGAATTAATGAATAGTTTGTCAGGTGCTCCCTTATTTGTACATCAACCGCTCTTTCAAAAATTTTGGAAAGCATAGGTAATATACTTATACCTCTCAGATCCTTATATTCTGTAGGATTTTGCTTTTTTGGCAATACACGTACCATGGCTCTTTTCCAAATAATAGGTACTACATTACTTTTTAAACAGAAATTTATAATATGTGTAATATAAGGTACCAACAAAGGACAACAAAGTTTAATGAGTTTAGCATTTAATCCATCACATCCCTCAGCATTGGACTTTATTTTGGAAATAGTGTGATATACAAACAAATCATCAATTTCCCTGAATTCAAAAGTGCTGGGAACAATATTATTACATTTGTAGAAGTTCAATAACTCATCAGGAGGCAAAACATTTGGAACAGAATTTATAAGGAAATCGTTTATTTCCTTCGGTTTCTTTAAAATTTCAGGAATATCATGACATCTATCATTAACAATATTATTTGATTTAAGTGTACGCCATAGGTCACGTGGAGTAGAATTATTAAGCTGAAATAAAAAATATGCCCTTTTTTCCCTTTTTATAGCTTGATTTGTGTAATTTTTTAAATCTTTATAATACTGTAGATGTGCTACTATTTTTGTACGCTTAAATTTTTTTAAAGCTTTGTCCCGTTCATTCATCATTTCCCTCAGATTGAATGTTAACCAAGGAGCTTTTTTCTTTGTAATTTTTGAAATTACGACAGGTGCATGCCTGTCAAATAAATCTACTAAACAATTTACCAGATAATTTATTTTTTCATCCACAGTTTCCTGATCGAAAATACGATAAAAAGAAACACTTCTTAGATCTTGAATAAACAGCTCCTCATCAAATTTTTTGAAACTTCTATAAGTACATGTTTTAGAAATATTCACTCTCTTGACATTAATTTTACAAAACACAAGTGAATGATCTGAAGTTCTGTGTCGATAGATACCTTTTTCAACTACAATTTCTTTATTAATGACAATATAATCAAGTAACGTTCTAGAGGTCATCGTAATTCTAGTAGGTTCATCAATAATTTGACTCAAATCGAACATTGCCAAGATGTCAACAAACTTGTTCAACACTACG
>CAJUYI010006376.1:0-13851 GCA_910591695.1 Galerucella pusilla
CAACCGCAGCAATGGAACTAATTACTGGTCTGACCCCTCTGGACCTGTACGTCAAGGAGGTTGCGTTAATGGCCATGGTACAATTGCGCACGTCTGGTGTAAACCCCTAAGTAGGAGTGGGTCAATTAAGGTTAAGCCTATGGCAGAAAGCGCTCACTGCGCTACCTCTGCTGCAGGCAGCCACCGATGCAATTGAACCCAGGTTTTTGTTTAACAAACCCTACGAAATTCAAATAAAACAGAACACAGAGCCAGATGCTGCAAATGCAATACGCATATATACAGATGGTTCAAAAATCGCATTGCTGATTTTTTAGCCAGGGAAGCCGCTGGACTAAAAATTCTAGGACCCAGTGACACCTACGGCCTAACGACTTCGACAATTGCGGAACTAGCCAAACGTTACACCCATGCTCAATCCCTTAAGAGATGGGATGGAATCAAAGGATGCAGTCTTGCTAGGATCACCCTGGGCGACCCTGGGAAGCTGGCGCCGAAGAAATATTTGGCGATGACCAGGAAAAACCTACGTTTAACAATAGGATTTCTGACTGGTCACTGTCAACTAAGGAAACACCTCCATACTATGGGGCTAGTGGACACACCTCTATGCAGGATGTGTGAACAGGAAGATGAAAATGTCAGGCATGTCTTATGCGAGTGTCCGGAGTTATCGTCAATAAGTGTGTGTGTTCGGTGAGTCTTAGCCTACACCTGTTGATAGGAAGGAGATGTCTCCTAGTGACCTGTCCACTTTCCTGAGAAGGACAGGATGGACAATGACCTAGGAGGACAACTCTTCGGGAGGATGTACAATGGGTCACATGTGGTCTAAGTGCTGTGAGCCTACACACTCACCCTCCCTACTCTACAGATACAGATTTTTCCATTTGCCCTTGGACTATATTCTTTCTTTGTGGTCCCAAGAGCTAGTTCTGGCCAAACACTTGAAAGTGTGCCCAGTTCAATATTGATAAAAGATATACAAGGCAAATAGTATATTATGTAACGATCATGTAATGATGGTTATTAATACACAAGCATTAACCGTGATTCGAAACTAGCCAAAAGCGATTTTCGTATGGTTAATGCGAGTGTATTAATAACCATTGCATGAAAGTTGCATACACTATTTTTTCTACGGAGAAATTTGATTCAAAAAAATATATGAAAAAAAATGTACCACCCGGAACTCGAACCCGGAATGTACGAAAAAAAACCTTATGCAGCGCCTCTACCCACTGCGCCACGGGACCACATGGTTGAAATTATAGCACAAAGCGTATAAGTATGTTACTGTTATACAATATTAGTAATACATTATTGTAAACAAAAATAATAAGTTTAAATATGTATGTGCCTCATTAAGTATTTTCGATCTGGTGCTAAAAACTTCTTTTGTCCACGACCACCTAATAATAAGTCAATATTTTACCTCCTAACTGAAGGTATATGGTACCCATATATCAATTGTCGTGAATTATGGTTCATAATTCACGACTAGAGATGGGGGTACAATATGAAATAAACTATTAAATCTGTGTATTTTGTTCAGGAAATTTGTTTCTGACATATATCGTATCTATACAATATTGTAATTTTTAGTATTGATACTTTTCATAACGATATTTTTTAATATTAAGTATTTTAAAACAATATATTTATAACGGTACGTTGTATTGATACTTTCCACAGTATCGCCCATCTCTATATATGTCAAATTATTTGAAGTAGCTGCCACAACATTTTGAGGTTAGTAATATGCCAAATCGCTACTGACTTTTATTGATTAATAAATAAATTAAGTGTCGTGGACAAAGTATAGTATTCTACTCGCAATTTATGGCCATAATTCACTTGGGGGACTTGCGCCCCTCGCCTGTCACCCATCATGAATTATGGCTATCATAAATTGCTCGTTTGATAATATACTATTAAAAACTAACGCAAAAGATTTAAACTGTCATAAAACACTGTCAAACATTCTACATAAAATATTGGGTCTGCCTACTTGGGTATTTGAAAATCTAGATTTCTATTGGTCAATTTTACAGTTTTATAATGAAAACCTGTGTTATAATGAGTATCATTATGAAACTGGAAATTGGCATTTAATTAACAACTTAAAGTATAGGAGTAGAAAAATATTATAATGTTGGATAGTGAAGCAGCCATTGAAGCACTGAGTTCTTGAGTCTCAATCTAAAATTGTACGGTATTGGCTAGAAATATCAATGAACTAAGCGAGAACAACTGAAAGCTATACTTGTTAGTAATATTTCGAATAACTTCTAATTAATTTATAATTCCACAGATACCAGTTGCACATTTTTTTCTGAATCTGAATTACTCTAGATTTTAGATTTATAATTGGTTCCGGTAGGTGGTGCTTCAACAGGGTTGTGGATCTTTAAAACTTTTTTACATCTCAAACAACTACCTAGAAAAAGGAATATAAAGGAATAACCTTGTATATTAATCAATTTCTCTTCTCTGTGAATTCTGTTGCCCGTGGATGCCTGTATACTATTTTTATTTAGCGATTGATCAATTATTGGCGACCAGCCCAAACATTTAAATTTAACCTTTTTTTTGCATTCGATACTTTATTTATTTTGGTTTACCGATTAGTTATCATAACCATGAAGTTTTATCACACCCTCAACCTGTTTTTATACGTACTGCGGTGATATTTTTCAAAATGTAGTAAATAGTATTGTGGATTTATTTTGAATTCGTAATCTGCTTGTAGCGTAAAAAATGTGGGTCAAATGATTGTATAATCAATAAATAATAATATATTACATTACCTGGATAAATATAATTTGATCTTTAGTAAAGCACAACTCATTGCGAAAAGATATCATAATACATGTGATGATTATACAGTTTTTGAATTATACCAAAGATTAAAAACTAGTATTTCATAGTAGAAAACGATTTATGTAATAATAACTTCATAAAATGCCCTCCCTCAAAAAAATTGCACACAACAAACATGGATAATTTGTTGGGAATCCGTTTTTTTTATAGTGTCTTAAAGTTTTTATTATAAATAATAAATAAATTCACAGTTTTTTTGGACTGGTTACATAATGTATACCCTGTACTTCTATTTCTTTATTAAAGTCCATTTAATAACCAGGAGGAGTAAATTGAAAAGCCTTACTCACACCACTAAAAGTTACCAGATTATTTACTAAGGGGTGTGTTCCAAAAAAGTATTCAACAGTCGTCTTCCAAACTACTGAATATGCCTTGATTGATGAAGAAATCTGCCACGCAGAGTCATAAGTTGATTTCTCCAGATTTCTCGCCTGTCTAGTAGATTATTTAGATGTTAAACAGACAGGTATTCTGTCACATGTAAAACTTTGTCCTGTTTCGTATAGATTAGAACATACACATTACTCTAATTAGTAAATAACTGTAAAATCTACTGCCCATCTTCTTTTCCCATTACTTGAGAATACCGACCTTTCAATGACCACTCCGAACCCCAACTTCATATCCCTCCTTGGACTAAACAACTTCCTCTATTCAATACCTCCCTTACCAAGTTCAATAAACATGAATCGCCCAACATACTTATAAAGAAAGCATTTTTGGAAATATTAGAAAAAACACCATATGATGTAGTTCTCTACACAGACGCCTCAAAAACTTCTTTTGGTGTTGGTTGCTCCGTCACAACCAACCATGAACTAATAGGTTCCTATCGGTTGCCCTCAACATGCAGCGTTCACACTGGTGAGTTGTATAGCATCTTCCAAGCTTTCAAGCAAATCTCTTCTCCTGTCAAGCGCGTCGCCATTTGTACCGATTCATTTTCCTCAATTAATTCACTCAATACTATCATTACTGACCATCCAATAGTTCAAAACATCCATGACATCTATCAAACTCGCTCAACTCGTGATGCAACAGTCTGTCTTATCTGGCTCCCATCTCACATTGGAATTACTGGCAATGAAAACGCTGACCACCATGCTAAAGAAGCCTCTTCTTCCATCACCACAACAACATTCCAGCTCCCAGATGACATAAAACTATTATTCAAAAAATCAAGAAGTCCTGGCAAAATTTTTGACACAACAGCAAAACAGCCCTTTACGATATACAATCATTAATCGGCTGTCTCTCCCTCGATTTCATAACCAGGAGAGAAGCTGCTGTCATTAGACGATTGCGGATCAACCATACCAGATACACATATGGTTACTTGATGTCTTCTGAAAACCTTCCCGTCTGCCGTCACTGCAATAGTGCTTTAACCATTAAACATATTCTCACAGACTGCCAGGAATACACCATTACATACAAGCACCTAGGCCTAAGACCAAACCTGAGAGAGCTTCTAAACTGCACTGCTGAAATCCCAAAGACATTGAAATTCCTCAAATCAACTAACCTCTACCACAAAATATAAACTAGATTGATATTTTACCGAGTATTTTACATATTTTATGTTTTAAGATAGTGTATGTATTTATAATATGTCTTTTTGTCTTTTGTACAGTGCCAATGGCCATAGTTGTCGAGGCACTTAAATTCTAATAAAAAAAAAATAACTGAATGCAATAAAAAGGAAGTCAATAAGTTAGTTTTTTTAAATTATTCCATAATTTTCACTATAATTTCACAAAACCCATTCTTTTATATATTTTTTAAACCTTCAATAGCTTATAACCTCCATAGACTTTTGACGATATCTTTCCAAATATGTAAAAATACAATGCATATAATAAACAAATAGTACATTTATTCAAAGGATTACACAGTTGAATTTAATTTGTTTCAAAGCTTGCAGAATTTATTCCAATATAGATAACTCATTTTTGTTATTCAAACAGCATTTTTAATTCACTTATCACAATTTTTCAAATGTCTTGGTATTCCACTAATATTTGCTGCACTGTATTTTGTTCCTCTACCTCGGTATTCCTTTAATAGATAATGAATCGTTGACTCTACTACTCCTATAAGGAAAACGATGAGCATTCAATACCATGTTTATATAAAAGTTATAATCTTACGAATTGCTTGAGAAATTGTAGATGTAATATGAATGTTTTTGATTTTTGACGGTCCTAAATGACCTATAACTTCACTATTTATATTGTTTTCCCGGACAAAGCGAGGAGTTGGTACTCGAAGTAGAAGGATCCATAATTGCAGATACTTTATACAAATGCTTACTGAAGTTTTAAAAGGAACAGTTTCAACGAAACTAAGTGAAAATAATAAAATAACAAGAGCGGAAGCGATGACAAATTAAGTATATTTATCTATCTGCCAGAACTATCAAAAATGAAAACTATCAGCTGATGTCAATATTAAAAAGTGTTGTGTGAAACTGGGCGGAATCTGACCAATCAGAGGTCTACAGAATTGCCAACTTAAATTCAAATCACTCCTGGTTGTTAAATGAGGTATAGAAGTCTATAAATTTGATTGTCAGTGTTACTACAGAAGAAGTAAGACTGGTGCCTTAAGGTGAGTCCACACTATGCCGCGATTTGCCGTTGGCAATGCCAATCGGCAAAGCCAGCGACTGTAAAAACTTCTTTATATGTGTTGGCATTTATTTAGGTTAGTCACCCAATGTTTACAGAACAGGACGATCCTGGTATAGATTAGTCAATTTAATAACTTACATAATAAACATATTTATTAGCAAATGATTTAACGCGTGTCAAGCCAAAACCATTATTATTTAAAACGCATTTTTGACTTTCTGATCTGTCCTAAGTGCAGTGGTCTACGAAATGCTTGACAACAAAGAAAGATCACCTGTCTACGAAACAATAGTCGAAGACTATTAAAGGAGCTAGTTCGAACAATAGGAGACACAATAATTACTAACCTTCATTAACAGCACGGTCAATTAAAAGGATAACGTTTCTTGTATTCTCATTTTACGAGTATCGAGTTGTAATGTCAAAACCTTTTATTTTAATTAGATTAATCTAAGTAAGTTTTATTTTAATTTCTTGATTGTTGGCATTCCGTTCCTGCTCCTAAAACACCAGAAAAGATTTATTTGATTTTCTATGGTGAAAGTAAAGTAACTCGCGATAAAATTCGTGAATTAACTGGCGTTTAAGGCTGTAATGTGAAGAGTCATTAAAATTGGTAGTGCATGGTACCACGGCAACTACACTTAGTTACAAAATATCTACAATGTATTGTAGTAATTTAAAAAATTAAGTTATCAACTTTAATAAATTCTTAAAAAGTATAGAATTTTTCATTTATTTGACAACGCTGTAGCATTTTTAAAATTAGTTAAGAATTCCTTTTATTTGAACTACTAATATGTTTTTCATTGCTTGAAGGACAACACACCAGCCAAAAACCGACTACAATTTCTAGAACTATTTTACTTGAAATTTTTACGAAAAGCTGCTTGCCAACAAAAATAAGAAAAAATAAATTATTTTTTCTCATACCTTGCCGGTAAACCAATCTTCTGAACACCAAAAATAGAGCGATAATGATTGTCTAGCAGCACGAGGACGAAAAATTGCTAACGCCACTATTTTTCACCTTTGACGTTTTACGTAGATTTTTCAATTAAACGTTAGTGTGTATGTCAATTTTTTTTATCTTAACCATCAAAATCCCTCGCTTCGCTATGCTCATTTCCTGCCCTAGTGACTATTAAATACTATTAAAATACTAGCCATATACACATAGATTCAAAAGTTTTGCATCACCCTAAATCTCCGAAAAAAAAGTGTTCATTATAAATGGATCAGAGATTAATCGAATAATTAGTTTCAATAAAAAAAAACGTGTATATTTGTAAAAAAAATTTATTATCCAATAATAAACTTGCTTTAAACATAAAAAGTATTCTTAGAAATAAAATAAATCAAATACAAATTGTTTCTTTTTAAAGAAAAGGTTAAGTGAGAACCTGCATGAGAACTTTTAATAAAGAGTATTTCTACCTCTAGAATTTATGCAAGCTGGAAGTCGCCTGCCCATGCTGTTTACCAAATTATTGATATTCTGTTGAGGAATATTTCGCCATTCTTCTTGGGCCGCATGAACAAGCTCTTGTACACTCCTGGGTGGATTTCTGCGTGCTGCCACTGCCCTGGCAAGCATGTCCCAAGCATGTTCTATGGGATTCATGTCAGGAGATAGGGCAGGCCAGTTCAAACGATTGATCCCTTCAGTTTCAAGATACTCATTTACAGCTCTGGTCCGATGAGGTCGGGCGTTATCGTCCATAAAAACAAAGGAATTGCCAACAGCTGCGCGCCATAGTCTCACGTGAGGATGTAGAATCTCTCTGAGATACCTATCACCAGTCATCGTTCCCTTCACATGAATTAATTCTGTACGATCATTTAACATGATACCAGCCCAAAACATAGCACTTCCTCCTCTGAAGGGCGGCACGGGGCGAGCATGGGCAAGCTGAGCAACTCTCGTTGGATCCCGCCACACACGTATTCGATGGCTATCTTGTACCAAACGAATCCTTGTCTCGTCGGAAAAAACACCGAATTCCAAAATTCTTCAGACAAGGCCGCGTGTTCTTGAGCTCACTGTAGTCGGCGAACTCTGTGCTCAGGTTGTAGTCTGGGCACTCTTATTGGTCGGCGACACCTCAAACCTGTCGCAAGTATTAGTCTTCGTAATGTCGAGATCGATACTTGAACTCCCAACGCATGTCTCATATCTCTTTGGAGTGCTGGTATTGCCATGGTCGGGTTTCTTCGGATACTTAAGTGGATATAGCGGTTCTGCCGCTTATTAGTAACACGCCTTCTACCGCTTCTAGGTCTATCACGAAGAGAATTGGTCTGGAGATACCGGTTCCATACACGAGACACATACTTTGCCAAACGCCAACTCTGTTTGCCACGAACCTTTCAGAATGACCTTCTTCAACTAAAGCCACTATTCTTGCACGGTCAATCTCACTTATGACTTGACGATTCATGTTTGCACTTAAAATCGTAAAAATCAAATGCCTTGAATGTTAAAATTATCGCACTAAAAATGTTATGTTACAAAAAGAACTGTAAACATCTGTATATTGCAAAAAATATGGAACATAACGAAATGGTAAACATTGATAAACAAGCCAACAAAAAATTGTTAGCGCAAAAAAATTCCTTCGCATCCGAAGAAGGTGATGCAAAACTTTTGAATCTATGTGTATATTATTTGAAATAAACACAAATAAAAGCACATAAACATACAAGTAAAAAATAACGCTAATGAGAAAATGTTTTTGCTATCTGTGGTTGCCAGCAGTATATATCTAATATATTTTTTCCTCTACTAGCTGTGAAGTTGACAATTATTGCTACTTCTAGCCAACTGAGAAGTTTTATTTCTCTATTAGTGGTTAATAATTTTCCATTATTATTCTAGGTTAATCATAATATATCGAAAACTGACAGTGTACTTGTCAGTCAGACCACGGAGTAAACTTCTCGTGGTGCGTTCGTGAATTATTTTTAACTTTTGTCTTAAATTTGGCTAGTTAGTAGTGGAAAAAATTGTATATACACCATGGTGTTGAAGACATTTATAAACCTCGCACCTTATTCCGCTCGGGGCGAAGCCCCTGGCGAAATAATCTTGGTGCTCGGTCAATAATAATAAACTTCACCACCTTGGTGTATAATAAACTAATTATTTGCTCTCAGTTATAAAACTCCCTTTTGATGCATTATTTGCAATGCACACATCAATTATTGTTGTTAATGTTCAGTTTAGTACAGGTTAAATATCCGCTGGTCGTGCTAGTATCCACTTCCATTAATTTTTCATGATACATGGATGATTTATATCATTCTGGGCGGTCATTTGATTACCTTGACGTTCGACCATGACGAGTTGAATTAGATGTGGCAACGTTGTTGCAATCCACGACCGCGTGTGTATATCAAGGTCATTCATCACACCTTTCGACAGATCGTCTTACTAAAGTTTGCCAGATTTTATTGGAATTCGTAGAAACCGGTAGATATTTACAGATAACTATGATACATTATTTTTATGTTCTCGATTTCATTCGACCGGTCACAACACCGCCTTGGTTACAGAAATAAATATTTAAGCTATGTTGATTTTTTTTTTGGTTTAGAAAAAATTTAAGATAGAAACTCAATAAAAGTTGATAAAATTCAGGTGTCATAAAGCCACAATGCGAATATGTCGTCAGGCTGTATCACATAGAGCAGCAGCTTTGTTATTTCAAATAGAACACCCTGTATATTATGATATTATATTAAGATGTTGAAAACTCTACGTGAACAACCCCAATACCAAAAAAGGTGAACGTAATTGGTGACATGTCAAAAACAGCCAGAAAATTTCAGTCAAAAATCAAATTTTTTATTATTCTTCCGTTCAATACTTGCATTAATCTATCCTTTGATAGAATCCACTAAATTTTTGGATCTCAGATAATCCAAACCGCCGAAATGGAGATCATCGCCAAGAGCCATTTTTTGGAGGTCGTTCGGGACATCCTCTACAGGAGCGGAGCACATTAATATTTTCACATGATCGACGCGCCTTTATACTTTGCTCTAGCTTCGTTTGTCTGATAAATAAAAAAAAATTGTTAAAAAGAAGGGAAGTTGTCCCCTCTTACCCCCTGGATGTAAATAAGATTTATGAATGCTTGAATATCAAAAAAGCATAATTTTATTTAAATACTAGATATAGTATTTCATAATAGACCAAAAATCAGCCACTTGATGATTTTGACGTTTCCCATGAATTTTTTCAAAGTATTTTGTAACATTTTCGTATTTTTTGGTTTATTCGATAGGCGAATTTGATTAAAAAATTCACGTGAAACGTCAAATTAATCGTGACAGATGGTGCCTAATTTTTGGTGTTCATATGATTTTTTAGTTGCAACACAAAACATTCAGGTAAGTCTAAAAAAATGTCAATATTACATAAAAATAGAAATGGGACGGCAAAATAATAATATGTCGATTATTGTCTAGAAATATTGTTGACTGTATAAAATTGCCAACGACAGACAATTAAATGGGGATCGAGTCATTGATTTTTTAATCATTTGCCTACACCCCAAGCGTCGTGTGTGCTATTTCGACATTTGAATTGGAAGAAAGCTCAAATTCAATAAAGTAAGCAATTACCGAGTTAGACGCGTGTTTGGAGTATCATTTTGTTCCACGTGTTTGATTATTTGCTAATACTATCAAATCAGTGGCTCTCCATTAAAATAATCATATATTATTATGCTTAAGCTTGGAAAACAGGATTATTTTCTTCTAAAATTGAATTACTTGAAAAGGAGCATCTTTCTATACACCTTTTTCCGAGATATTTTTATGTATTCTTTATCTGTAGTCCTTTTTTCTTTCTCGAGTCTGCCTGACCATTAATTCTTCTAATAGATCATAAAAATATGAGCCATAGCTGATTGAATTTGAAATAAAGTTTAGAAAAATAAAGGTTATAAACAAATTAAGATAATAAAAAAGATATGCCGCAAAATAACGCATAAATTCATTATTAGCTAAATAATCAATAAAATTAAAAATTCCCGAGATAGGTTCAAATTATAATTATTACACTATTTTTATTCAATGGAACCCCCCATTTTTTTCAATTTTCGGATTTTCAAATTGGTACAGGCTGGGCAAAATTACACAAAAAAATTATGGAAAGTTATACGTTACTGAATGTAATAAACAAATTAAATGGAATTACGTAGTTATATAACGAATATAACTTTTCATTTTTGTCCCTTTTTACTAAAATTTCCAAAATATTTTCCATTATTCTAAAGATAATTTTTACGTATCCATCCATCCTCCATTTCAAATATCTTTCAGTTGGTTGCTTCCTTCATCATTTCAGCTTTTTATATCTATTTCCTGTCATCTAATTTTTTTTTCGGCTTAACGTTGCGTTTTTGAATAACTGATGATTATTTTAAAAGCGCGATTGATCTCGTTTTTGATTACATTTAAATAAACAATGAAATGAACGAGTGTAAATATGCAAACGTGTGACGACAGCCTGTGAATGACCCATCATTTCTGTTTAATTTTTTTTCACTTCGACCATATCTCACAAATCTCCGATAGTTTACTTTTAAATATTTATTTTTTGCAATTTTTTAAGACGGCTGCCGTGAATAATATACAGCTCTACCAAACTATCAACTAATTTCGAGATTCTTATTGATATACTATAGCCTACGTTACTTAGACCTACAAAAAAAGAGTACAACTACTGTTAAAATTGTAATTTCTCTAACTATTTTTCAAATAGTCTTGAATTCCAATTATCATGATAATAGGCACTATTTTTTGTAGGATCTTCACCTTCTATAAATTTTTGTTATGTGCTTTCAATTTTAATAAAAGAACTGCAAGTTTTCTCCACTGAAATCCTTTAATATCCAAACTTCTAGCAGAGTTGACTGTTTTTGGAGGATTATTTTCATTACCGCTTGGGGTGGCTCGTAAAATATTTAACCCTTTGACCTACAATTACTTGGCATTCACCGATCCTTTTGCAATGTTGCAAACTTTTTATCTCTATGTGTCTGACCTCATTTCTATCTTTGTCATTTTCTGAAGAGTCGTCTTCTGTCTGTATTAGACTGACAGTCACACTTTTCTTTATCTGCACATTCAATAAAAAATGTTTCTTACTCTCCTATTTTTTAATTCTATCAGTTTTCGTGAGGGTGGTGGAAAAATACTCACCTAGTATTAATATTAACCAAATGCAGTTAAATAAGTAATTGGTTCTAGGAAAATGACACAGAAACAGACATTTCTATAAGTTCATTTAAAAACCAGAAGGAGTAATTTGAAAAGCCTTGCTTACACCTCTAAAAGTTACCAGATTAGTTACTAAAGGGTGCGTTCCGAAAACGTAGTTAACAGTCGTGTTCCAAATATATAAAATATGTCTCGATAGCAAAGACATTAGTTATAAGTCGATTTCTCCTCTAATATGCAGTATAATTATAGTAGCTATATAAAATTATTATTTATCAATTCTATCATTCTTTACAACCAATACCGGTGGGCTGTCGAAACGCTTCACAAAATGGTTAATAAATACCTTTTTTATTTTGTTAAATCTACATTGTATTTAAACATAAAGTGACGCGTTTCGCTAGCACAGTAGCTTTTTCAAAAAAACCCTGTGTTCCCTGTGTTAGCGAAACGCGTAACTTTATGTTTAAATACAATGTAGATTTAACAAAATAAAATTGTTTGATTTCATAACTTACTATGAATCTACATCAAGTAAAAGCCTCATCTATTCAATTTTTAATAAATACCTTCGAATCTACATCAGAAGATTCAGATTCACATTGACGACAAACAAATTATGGTCAATGTTGATGGTGGAGAATTACAGATTGTCAAGTTACTTTAATTATATTTATTTTATATAAATTGAAAAAAATATGACAGTTGATAATATGTTCTGGCAATAACAATACTACAAAATTAATAACTTTGTAGAGCAATATGCAGTATTAAGTTAAACAGTTCCAACAGTTATCTTTATGTTGCCGGTTTAAGTGCAATAAGCCATTTTTCAAATACTTATGAAATACTTTCTTCCTTCTTTTTGTCTTCAAAAACCAATAATGTATCTTCTACCAAACCCGCTCTTTTCTATATTGTTTTATATCCTCCATGGCATATTCTTCCAATAAACTTTGACGATTTCTTCCCAAATGTGTATGTAACAAATAAATAGTACCTACACTCTTCAAAGGGTGACACAGATAAATTTAATTTGTTTCAAGAAAGTCTGAACGTTTCTTCGAAGCTTACGAAATTTTGTCCGGCACAGATCTTATTTTTGTTCTTCGAACGATATTTTAATTAACTAATCACAATTTTTCAAAAGTCCTGGTAGGTATTCCACCAATATTTTCTGCAATGTATATTGTTCCTCTACTTCAGTATTCCTTTAATACTCGGAAAACCGACTTCACTTCTATTTTAAGAAAAATGTAAAGCAATAATGTACCCACTGCTCGAGAACTTTGGAAGATAACATGAATATTTTTAGTTTTTCATCCAATATTTATATATTTATCTGTCAAAAATGGAAATTATCAGCTGATGTCAATGCTGAGGAGTGTTGTGTGAAACTGGGCTGAATCTAACCAATCAGAGGGCTACAGAATTGCCAACTTAAATTCAAATTACTCCTCCTGGTTTTTAAATGAGGTATAATAATATTTTTATTTCACAAAACTCAATCTCGAAAGAAAGATTTGATAATTAAAAATAAAATAAGTGTTGATAATTTTACTCCCTTATAATGTAACAGGAATGTTTGAAAAGTACCAAAACTATAAAATGTCGCGTTTCGTTGGGGGGCTGATGAAATTTTCTCGTAGAAAATGCATAATTTTATACTGGCAATCAATTTCTGAACTTTTTCGGATGAATTAAGATATACAATATGTCCCTCTAAGTTGGAATCATATGGAAAACTTTTTTATTATTAATTTTAGGAAGAAAAGTTATTCTTCATAAAATGTTCTGCATTATCTAAAATCTAAAATACAGTCATCAAATATAAAAATTTCCAAGTCGTATACGAGGTTTGTCAAAAAATATTAGTTTCACTCAAGGGTAAAGTACCTTTAAATTTGACAATATCGATATCGATACTAAAAAAAGTTGATCAAAATTAAAAATTATGATCAAATATGTATACTCTATTTCTTAATGTCTGACAGCACAGTAGCCTCCTTAAATATTCAAATAGAAATTTATCTTTTACAGAGTGATCCTAAGAATTTTACAAGTAAATACTAAAATTCTAATGCAAAACAAGTAGGTGTCT
>CAJUYI010006377.1:0-13850 GCA_910591695.1 Galerucella pusilla
CTAGGCTAACTAGATATCAATACATCATCGTATGTGCCTTTAGGCTGACCACAATCTGTCGTAATTTCACTTAAATTGAGCAGTTTTAAGTATACGAGACGTTCAGCCTGTAACAAGTGGTCAGAACTTTTGAAATACACTGTATGATCTACACAATCTGTCGAAAATTTATTCGAACGTCTCGATGGATTTACGAGATATTTTTCGGTAAAATTGGTGTAGTATTTTTAACATAGAAACTACCATTATAACCTTTGAAATTTGATTATCAGTCAACAACTGAATTATTCGAAATAATGAGGATTGAAACAGTCGGATCGGAAACAAATTTCACGTTCTGGCAGTCGTCCAACTAAACAATAGAAGCTCGTTTCCGCTTAATTACCGAAATGCTCGTAATCTAATAACATACAAAGATTTTATTCGGTACAAAAATTTACTGTTTTCTCTATCATAAAACTTCACACCCTGGTCCTTTATTATTGACAGCAGTTGTAGTTCCACGAGATGCTGTAACAAAACACGGATTTTATGTCGTTAAATTGTGTTTTCTGAGCTATAATGTAATTAATTATTTAATTTGAGAAATTTGAAACGACGTGAAGTCAAAACAATATCTTTTAATAAACTAATAATTTAATTTACTTTCAACGACAACCTGGCACCTCGAATTTGGATAATTATTTGACGGAATTTACATTCGAATGAGTCCAATCCAATGGAATTCGGAGCTTTGATTTGTTTCTTTGATGTTTAATTAGATTATCGATAAAAACAGACTTATTTTGCATGTTTTTTACCAAACAGTGCTGAGTCCTATCGCCTAACCTTGCTTGCATTAAAATGAAATGAAAAAAAAATTGGCTATAGTCAAAAGCGCTCTTATCGTGCGGTTCAAAGGTCACTAACCATATGTATCAAATCAGAAGACACAGAGGTTACCAAAATGTGAGATTACAAATATACCCGGATAAAATAATGATGGTTGGTGTTTCTTGCACACTGGTTAACGAATTTCCACTTTTTCAATCATTCTGGAAATAATTTATCAGATTAAGTACCATTTTTTTTGCTTGAGGATGCAAAATACTGGAAAATTACTTCTTATTATTCATATTGTCAGTTTGAATTGTCAAAGTCACGAAACTGACATTTAAATACAAAACTTCGCTGGACTTTTTAGAATCGCTGAAAACTAAATACATAATAATATCCTTTTTTCTCCCGTCGAAATTGCATAAGTGTCTTATTCAACTTACGTATTTCATTTGGAAGTTATGATTAAACTCAATAAAAGAAAACAAAAACGGTGAGTGAGTGAGTCTTTGTTGAATCGTATGACCCGCATGATAAGACTGCATTTGACTCTTAGACAAGCTAAGGCCTCTTTCACACGGTGTTTGTCCGTCCGAGTTTTCGTCCGTCAGCCGGACAAATAGCAATACACAGTTTAGCATATGTTCTTTCACACTTTTCGGACACGGGTGAATCGCCGTCCGGGCATACAAAACACCCGGATGTACCCGCTAGAAATCACGGAGCTCGGACGGGCAATCGCCCGGACTATGCCCTAGCGGACCACAGTGTGCTATGAATGCGTTTACATGATCCGGGTGTTTAATCGTCCGATTGGTCTATACTTGTCTATACTAGTTTGCTGGCAAGTAGCCTGTAGTCTGTGGTCGAGAAGACTGAATACTGAATGTGTACTCTGCACACACACAACCTAGATGAGCCCGTCCCACCCAGGATGTTCCTCTCTATGCGAGGTACATCTCCGGGGAGGACTTCCACCACTTCCCCCCCATCTTATCCGATGAGTCTCATCATCGTAGTTCGTGTTTCGGCGTACAGCTCGTCCCTAGCTAAAAGGGCTAGGAGCTGGGGGCGAGCCGTTTTCTCTTTGGCCGTGTAACCTCGGTGGTTTTTCTTCGGCGGTCTTCCGTTGTGTGTGTTTGCGTTGCCTCTACAAAGCGCGTCCTCAGCCGGCAATTTCGGCTGAAAACACCCTTATAGAGTTTGTCTTCTTTTCTTCCGATCTCTTACAAGCGACTTTAAGCCATTAGCTGAGCTAATAGCTTTGTCACCTGTTCGAGGATCTGTTGTTTCGTTGTTGTCTTCGTTGTTTTCTTGTTAGCTGCGGCTTGGGCGTAGCTGACTCCTGTCTTCTTTACTGCTGTTGCTGTTGTCCTTGTCTTCTGGTTGTTTGGGGCCTTTTGGCATCCTTTGTAGTTTGCGCAGGTGGCCGGCTTGTTCTTCGGTCGTGGGCAGTCGTTGGATCGGTTTGGTCCTCCGCACTTCACGCATTTAATGTTTACGTTACACGTCGTCTGTCCGTGGTGGAAGCCTTGGCAGTTGTAGCACTGCGTCGACCCTTTTCCTCTTCTTTGTTCTTCCCACCTAATTCTCACGTTCTAGATGTGTTGGAAATTCCGGATTTTTTATTTCTTCAGGCTCCAGCTCCACTGGGTAGATGGGTGGCGGTCTTGTCTCTCCGAATCTGGAATGTAATTGGGTTAGTCATTTTATACTTACCCCTTGTCTCTCGATTTCTTCCTTGATTTTCTTGGTGTCCTCGCAGTGCGTTAGTCCTCATTACTTCCGTGAAATCCATCTCCTCTTCGTCGCTGTCTTCATATTTTCTTGGGGATTCTGTCCTCTGCGTCTTTCTGCGGACGCTTTCTGAGCGGCTTCGGCTTCTCTTCTCCTCTTGCATGGCTTCCATCGTCTTGGCCATGTTCTCCATGGCTTTTCTTAGGTCTGTCATCTCCTCTTCCATGCGCTGGATGATTTTCTTCATCTCTTCTCTTCGTGTACTCTGCAGTGTAGCTACGAGCATTTGATCATGTCGAAAAAAGTAGAAGAAATAGATTCCGAAATCCTGATTAGTTTAGTTCAGAATAAACCAGATACTTTCAAGGTATCAGCTTTCTAGCAAAGGGTGAACGCAAATTTGCCTATTACGTTGTTTTTCTCGCCGATGTTTTAATAAAGCGAACAAAATCTTTTTGTCCATCACAATCAGCGGCAAACTGAAATATATGGCACCAAGTGGTCCCGATTTTCGCAGACTCCCGTGTGGGTGCCGCCCAGCCGGGCGATCATACGGACGGATAAATATCCTGACCGTGTGAAAGAGGCCTAAGATTTGACTATAGTTCCGCAATTGCGGAAGTCGGCAGGCCTTAGGTGTCGCTTCTTGCGTTAGCTAAATCTTGAAAGAATTTTTTTCCCGCTTTTATTTTTTGAGCCACTGTGTATATGCGTATTCCCTTTGGAGCATCTAACTGCGTGTTCTGTTTTATTTGTATTTTGTAGGGTTTGTTAAACACAAACTTGGATTCAATTGAAATCGGCTCGTAACCAAACAATTTTCGAAAAAAAACATTTCACAATAAGTTATTTATTTTTTCAATGGTTTTGTTGAATAAATAATCGTGGTGTACCTATTAAGAATATGGTTTTGGTTATATTTATAGATTAATTGATTAGAGTCAATTCAAATCCGCTTCAATACGTACAAAAACACTTCACGGCAACTGGTATTACGAATTTAATATAAATTTGTTTTTAAATATAACACGGAGAATGGATATAATCGGAGAGAAACGTATAAATCTTCCAAGCTATAGTTAGCAAATGACCGACACGTTGTTTATAGCCGTTTAGTTGAAGTACTTGGAGTCCTTGATGCAAATTATACTCATTTTATTTGAGCGAATATGAATATGATTTCACCGTTAATTTCCCAACTCCAAATTACGTCAGTTTAATTTGGAAAGAATCACTTTTTTGAATAGCTCGTTCTGTAACGTTATAGTCGAGCCGATAAAGCACAAAAAAGGCTCAAAGTTTCGTCTCCGTGGGACTCTCCAAGAAATCACGAGGGGAACGAAAAAAACTCCGCGCCCGTGGTTTTTCGGGTGGCTGAATTCAAATATGGCATCGGCGAACACCCCCCGGACACCTGGTGCCCCCGAACCTCGACCTGGACATCATCCCCGAGAACTTTCTTGACAATATCGACAAAAACAGCCCGGAAATTATTGAAGGCGTGTTTTTTGAGGCGCGAAATCACGATTTCACGTCGAAAACGACATTTCCACCACCTGGTGCACCGGAACCAGCGCTTCAACATCGTCTCCGAGGGTTTTCCAAACAAAATCTAAAAAGGTGGACCGAAAATCGTTATAAGGGGTTTTTTGGGGCCGCTTACTCAGAATTTTGCGTGGGTACGTCTCTCTGAACACCTGGTGCGCCGTACCCTGGCATCGAACGTCTTCTCCGTGGGGCTCTTCCGAATTTCTAGCGGGGAAGGAGGGAAACTCGGCGCCCGGGGGTTTTTCGGGTGGCTGAATTCAAATTCGGCATTGACGAACCCCCCCCCGGACACCTGGTGCACCCGAATCTCGACCTGGACGTAATCCCCGAGAACTTTCTTGACAATATCGACAAGAACAGCCCGGAAATTATTGGAGGCGTGTTTTTTGAGACGCGAAATCACAATTTCACGTCGAAAATGACCCTTCCACCACCTGGTGCACCGGAACCTGCGCTTGAACATCGTCTCCGAGGGTTTTCCAAACAAAATCGATAAAGGTGAACCGAAAATCGTTATAAGGGGTTTTTGGGCCGCTTAATCAGAATTTTGTGCGGGAAACGACCCTCTGAACACCTGGTGCGCTGTACCCTGGCCTCGAACGTCTTCTCCAAGAATTTTCCTGACAATATCGCCAGAAACAACCCGAAAATTATTGGAGGGGGGTTTGGAAAATCCTCGGAGACGATGTTCAAGCGCAGGTTGCGGTGCACCAGGTGGTGGGAATGTCGTTTTCGACGTGAAATCGTGATTTCGCGCCTCAAAAAACACGCCTCCAATAATTTCCGAGCTGTTTTTGTCGATATTGTCATGAAAGTTCTCGGGGATGATGTCCAGATCGAGGTTCGGGGGCACCAGGTGTCTGGGGGGGTGTTCGCCGATGCCATATTTGAATTCAGCCACCCGAAAAACCCCCGGGCGCGGAGCTTTTTTCGTTCCCCTCGTGATTTCTTGGAGAGTCCCACGGAGACGAGGTTTATCGGCGTTCCTGAGCCCTAGGTGTCCGGGGTCAATTTCAACATCATAATCGTGATCAGCGACCTCGAAAACCCCCGGGTACCCGGTTTGAGCCAGTTCTGACTCTTATTTACATTTTACATTCTCCAAAAGGCCTCCCAAAAGATGCATTTTTGGCATACATTTTTGACTGCAGCGATGCAATTCCCGATTTGTAATGGGAACAAAGTAGGTACATTTTTTACAAATAATTTTCCGAAGCGAATGCAAAAAACCGCATTCCGATCCGTCTTTAGGGAAAAAATTCCGAACTTTTTTGCTTTATCCGCTCGACTATTAGGGCGTCTCAGTTTCGTAAATGAGACGTGATGAAATGTAACGAGAAAAGACAAGACGAGTTGAGGCAAGACAAAACGAGTCGAGACAAGAAAATAAGAGGCAAAATGAGACGAGTCGTGACAAAATGAAACGAGGCGTGACAAAATGAAACGAGACGAGACAAAATGAAACGAGACGAGACAATACGAGATGAGATGATACGAGAGGGAGAAATACAGGACGAGTAAAGGTGAGGAAATACGAGACGAGTCAATTTTTGAACAGTCCAAGTCAACAAAATGTAATTAGAGGGTGGGAATGGAAATTTTCATCCCCTTTCAAAGGATAAATTACCGAAATATTTGTATACGTGTAGCCTAATAACACAAAACCCCTTGTAGTGAATAATACCTTGAGATGAGAATTTATTTGAAAACAAATTAGGGAACACGTTATTAGAAATCGTCGGCATTCCGCAGATACTCAAAGAAACGTTACTGGAGAATTTGTTTGAGCTTTGTAGGTTATATATCAATGATCCTAGGTTTCTTTTAAAATACATGATATATAGGATGTCCAGAAATGTGTACGTTCCTTCTGACGACCTAATTTTTTTTTTTTTTTTTAATTTCCCAATTTTATTTACAATCTGTAAAACATACGTTACAATAAGTAAATTGTGTGTCTTAATGCTAAATTGACATGGAGGAAAATTGCTCAGTAGCAATTTCCTATTATAAATAGTCTATATATGTATAAACTTTGACATGGCTGCTGGGATAGAGACTTCTTTTTGCTAAAATCGGTTTGGTAGATCGTATGGAGAAATTTTCTTCAGTCTTCTTCTGATGGGTGTAATTTCCATTAGATGTTTAGCTAGATTGTTTGGGTGATGTTGAATCTTGGCGGCGTAACTTTTGGAAAACTTGGAGATTTCTTCTTTTACGGAGTTTATATGGAGACCTCTAGATATAATTTTGTTTGAGACGTACCATGGGGCATCGGTAATGATTCTAAGGACTTTGGACTGATATCGTTCCAGTATTTCAATATTTGATAGTGATGCGGTCCCCCACAGCTGTATACCGTAGCTCCATATGGGCTTCATAATTGTCTTGTATATGAGGATTTTATTTTGTAACGATAGCTTTGATTTTCGTCCAATCATCCAATATAGTTGGTTAAGTCTGATGCCTAGTTGTTTTCTCTTCATGAAGATGTGTGTTCTCCACAGGAGTTTTCGGTCCAGGTGCATACCTAAGTATTTGGCTTCCTCTTTTTGTATTAGCTGATGTCCATTTAAAACTACCGGTGGACAGGTTTCACGACGGTTGGTAAACGTAACATGGACGGATTTAGTTTCGTTGACACGAATGACGACCTAAATGAGGTTTTTATTTTTAACCTTTCATTTTCTAACTAGAATAAATTGGAATCGGGGGATAATGATTAAGGAAAACGTAGACACAATATCGATTATAAAAGTGGAAACGTAAGCAATTTTAAATTAAATTCTGGGTATAACAGTATTCAGCAGGCGTGTTCACAGTTACTTTTGCTACGTAAAAGCTCATATGGGTGGAAATAGCTTCACGGAATGAGAAATATATCTTTCAATTTTCATGAAAATACATAAAATATTCATTGATACATAAAGAAATGCTTAAAAGCAATCGATAAATTGAACTGATACCAACTTATAAAATATAGTTCATGAAAATCCAATACATCAGTTAGTTCAACTAACATTTCAATTCAAATTTTTCATAAATACGCCTCTTCATCCTACATCTCGAGCCTAATTACAATAAAAATGTAGAACGTGTCGCGAGACACCGTAATACATCTGACGTTATAGATAAACGATTTGCATATTCCTCGGTGGTCGAGTAGTAAGCAAACCAGACTCTCACGCGGTAGACCCGGGCTCGATTCCCCGTGAGGAATTTTTTTTTATTGTTAATTTTATTTTTAAATAATTATTCTGCTTGATATTAATAACGACAACAGGTAGACGTTTGAAATATTTAGCAGAATATTCATTATTATAGATAATGGTACGGTACCCTTCATGAGGGAGTCCGACTGGCAACATCTACTTATAACAGCATCGTATATTTAAAAAGGGAAACCGAAGCATTATACAAATTGAACATTCAAGAACTGTACGTTTACCATAAAAAAGTTAGTGGAAACATAAAATTGAATTGTTAAATTTTCAATTTGAAGTTATATTACAGTTTATAGAAATTTATATTTTCTAGATTTTTTCTTAAGTGGGTCGTAGAAAAAATATGCTGTTCGACTCGTGTGGATTGTCCATATCGCACTTGAACGATTGAGCACTCCGCCTACGGCGTCGTGCTCAAACTTCGTCCTCGTTGCACAAACTACTATTTCTATCAAAATATGGCCTTTTACATTTAAAAACAACCTGCCAAATGTCAAATCAATTTATCCATCCATTTTAAAGTTATCGAATTAAAACATTCAAGTTTTCAAAATTTCAATACCCTGTATTACGAAAAGTAAATGTGCTAGACCCCTTAATCCTCATATCATTTTGTCCAATTTTACGAGAGGAATCTACATGCAAACCTTGTAATTACCCTCAACGTTCGAGATGCTTATACCATTTTTTGCGCGATCGTATTGAAATAAATTCCGAATAAAATAATTTAAATTTCTTCAAAAATGACATTTATACTTCTCGATCAGTTTAAAATATATTTTGCATTTTGGTGAAATTGTTTTTAGTCTATTTATTACTTTTCGACGTCTGAACGGTAAGTAAATCACTTACCGACGTATTAAACTTAGAAACCACTAAACACAACCTACCGTCCTGACAACCGATGCTGTAAATAAACAAAAAAGATCAATCGCGCAAAAAAATTATGGAAATAATAGTAAAAATTTATCCCAACAAATTCAAGTAGATCACCAGCACTGCGAATACCAGCTTTGCATAGAATTTTAATATAGCATCGGTGGTTCAGTGGTAGAATGCTCGCCTTCCACGCGGGCGGCCCGGGTTCGATTCCCGGCCGAAGCATCTGAATCAATGCTTCGTAAACGAAAGAGAGACTCAGGAGAGAGCACACGCACGCAAGCAAGGCACATAACGAAGCAACGTAACACAACGTAACGTAACATAACGTAACGGTCAGATATTTTGCGTCGCGACCCCTGGTCGCTCAAACATAACCTGACGTAAAGAACTAAAGTTCCAATAACCGTGCAAGAGGTATATGCTGTTGTTATTGTTATTTTGAATTGAAATATTTGGCAAATATTTTTTGTTATTCGTCAAATATGTTTGATGACACATCAAATATTATTCACACTCATCTGAAATGTGTTAATTTTCGAAAAACCTTTTGCCAAATATCCTGGCAATTGCGGGAATTATAAAGTTATAGATAGAAGAAAAAAAAACACCTGGCTTCAAAACCGTTCGGCTCATTTAATGCTGGTTTCAGAAAAAAAATACCTTTAATCCGTGAAAAAATATATAAATAGTAAGTAGAGAAATGACACTACCAATTAGATAGAAAATATAATTTTTTTGCGAAAAATGACGTAGGTAATTGTTTTTATAGACTGTCAACACATGACATACAAGATGTTCAATAAAAAAATTTTGCTTGTTTCAGAATCTTTTGAAAATGTAATAAGTATGATGCTGAATGTCTCTGGAAATTATTCATTCTTTTTTTAATTTTTTGGGAAATTAAACCACAATATTTTTAAATTCTTTACTTCAACGTTTCGGTAGCGTTCCAGCTACCGTTGTCAAGAAAAAATAAGTAGAAATTAAGTAATTTTTTATTCCTAACTGACACAACAGAAAAAATTTGACAACTAGACAATCAAAAATTATTTTGAAGTTTAAGACTGCAAAATTTTGTTATCAAATTTTTATTAAGGTCCATTCATAGTAGATCATATCTGTGGCAAAATGTGAAATGAAATATTTCATTTTATGACATTCCAACGATATGATAGTCTACTAGAAATGGAAATCCAGTGAAGTGCACGTTCCAGTTGTCAAATTTTTTCTGTTGTGTCAGTTAGGGAAAAAAATTACTTAATTTCTACTTATTTTTTTTTGACAACGGTAGCTGGAACGCTACCGAAACGTTGAAGTAAAGAATTTAAAAATATTGTGGTTTAATTTCCCAAAAAATTAAAAAAAGAATGAATAATATACCACAAGGAACATACAGAAGATATCTGGAAATTATGTTTATGAAATCTCTTCCAGTTTCGCTACCAAGTAATTTTTCCTGTAAGCAAAAAATATAACGTACGCTAATGATATTAGGGCGCCCCAAACGCACCTTTTGTCATATTTCATATCCGATTCATATCCATTATCATCAACTCATTTCCATATCCATCTACGTTTCGTTGCAAATAAAAAACAAAAGTTACTAGAAATGCTCCTTATTATTTACCTTTTACAATACAAATAGAAAGCCCTTTAGAAGACTAATTTGTATAAAAACCGGAAAAGATCACGTTTGTTGTAGCTGTATGTTATTACACGGGCAACAAAAATTAATCATCTGTGAAATTTTCAACTGTCTAACGATGATGGTTCATGAGAAACAACCTGGTGACAGTCAAACAGGCGAACAGACAGCGGAGTGTTAGTAATAGGGTACGTTTCATGTAATGTAATTAGTTTGTAATCTCTTGAAATGTCTACATTATTATTGGATCGTAACATAGTTTCAATCATTGAATAATTCGACCACACTGTTGATGGCTTTTGTTGTTGTGCCAGTTCCGAAAAATAAGCCAATAACACTGTCTCCGAGAAAGAACTGCATGTCTTTTTCATTTTCCATTCCTTAAATCTTGAATACGCGGTTTCGTAAATTCTCCGCGATTTAGCTGGCAATAATTTTCGTGACGCTACTTGCGCTGCTTCTATCAACTCCGGTGGAGTCAGGGAAAACTCGGAATTAGACATTTTTTAACTTTATATTATTCAAAATAACTACTAAACAATCACTGAGTTCGCAATTTTTGAATCAAATCACAGAATTAAGTTGACAGATATTTGATTACTTTGAAGTTTTCCTTAGCAACGCAGGTCTAATTGTCGCTATAACTACAACAGCTTACTAGATTTCATATCGAAAACATTCTGACTTTAATATATCGAGCTAAAATCTAATACTTTTTTCCCTTGTATTATAAATAACTAATTTTCTGTATGATTTTTTTGCTGCTTCACTTTTGGAAATTTACGAATTTATTTCAATCGCTTGGGCTAACGCCGATGCTGTCCGTAAATATATATATTTTGTCTAGCATTCCATAAAAAATAAATAACGACCTACTGATATAAAATGTAAAGTTTAGTTGACTTATTTATGTAGAAATAAAAACATTCATAATTTTTGAAAATTCATGTACTTACTTTATGTCGTATGTAATAATAATAAATAAAAATAGCTCGTGGCAAAATTACCACGTCGCTATGTAGTCTATTGGAAAAATCCGTTCATTGGCGTAGAGTCGCAAAAAATAAGGGATAAAGATTTATAGAAAGAAATGCAGCTTTTACATGTTGAAATTTCTATAATACTTTACATACAGATCGCGAAAAGTCTATTCGAGCCATAAGATTTACACAAGTACGACAAAGAAAATATGAGCAAAACTACTTGAAAGAAAGAGAAGAATAATTGTTCGCAGTCAGCGTTGGGCTACCAATCTGATAAGAAAGCAGCCTTGCCAGTTTAAAATGTTTGGTAAAGTCTTTCTAATGTTAATGTGATGACCCATATTTTCAATCCCTTTGAAGAAAAAAATCCGCCCAATGGCGTGCCTAATTTTTTTTATAAATTCGAATATTGTGAAATAATGTTTTTTAAATGTAATTCAAATTAATATAGTGGATTAAAATTAACCTGCATCAAATTTGTGATACAATTTTTTCTAAATAATGCTCATTTAGCCAGACAATCTGAGAAGATTGTCTGCCCAGCAAGAACCACGGGGAGGTATGAGCTATTCTTACCAGGAAAAAAGGATTGGGTCGGGAATGTTAGTAGGAACATGGAGTTAGTTTTTTTTTGTTTCAATTTTTATTTTTTTCATTTTTTTTCAGTTTTTTTGCTTTTTTATTGGATTTGGAAAATATATAAGTACTACCTACTATTATGAATAACCGGAATTGTCAGAATCTTCTGAAGTTGAATCGTTTTCAAGATGAATAACTATTGGTGCTATGTTCGCAATAGGCGGTAAATCCGTATATTCTTTTTCGGTTTTTATTACATGGGCCACGCAATTTTCCCATATATCGCTATAATTTTCATTAAATACTTGCCGAATATTGTCAAGGACGACTGCGCTCAAAGTTGGCGACTGATTGAATTTCCGTAAACGGCTTTTTACTGTACTCCAAACCATTTCTATTGGATTGAAGATACAATAATATGGAGGTAATCGCAAAAGGGTATGACCGGACCTACTGCAAATATTATCAATGACATATTCTTTTTGGAAATTCCTACTTTTTATCATTTCAATCAATTCTTTTTTTACCGGAATCTTATCAGGAATATCAATGTTTTTAGTTCTCATGAATTTTAAAATTTCATCTTTTTTCGTGGTGATATTGGGAATTTTATTTAATATTCGCGAATGATACGACGCGTTGTCCATTACAATTACCGAGCTCGGCGGAATATTAGGCAAAAGCTGTTCGTCAAACCATTTTTCAAATAAATCCGCTGCCAGATATACAAAATTTTCTTAAATATAGTAGGCATACAAAAAGTTGTTTTAATTAATTTCTATTTTTACAGCAATTTCGAGCGACTTTTTTTAATGCTTACTAATAAATTAATATTATATATTGTTTTTAAATATTTCCAAATTAGCTTTCTGAGAACATCACGAGCTAACAGTTTACTGAAGTAATGGGAAACATTTGTATAGTGAGCCCAACAATTTTAGAAAATATATCTGACAACATTGCTTTATTTCATGGTCATTACATTAAGAATAGAAAGACTTTACTTTCTAAGGAATAATTATCTTATTTTGCATTTAACTTTTAATACGGGATAACGCCGTATTAATTGGGAGAAATTCGAGATTGGTAATATTATGGACTTTTGAAAAATACGTGAGATTAACACAAATAAGAAATAAAATAATTCAAGTAAACAATTCAATTTAAATAGTTCATGAAAATAAATGGACAAATTACAATCTGCAATAAATAAAATCTATACACTGCTTTCGATTTAACAGCTATTGATATTTAACATTGTTGCCGACAAAAATTGGGAATAACTTTTACAGATAAATACATTTGGCAACAGCTGACTGCGCACAATGATTCTTCTCTCTCTTTCGAGTGTTTTCTCATATTTTCTTTGCATGGCGCGAATAGACTTTTCGCAATCTGTATATTTGTATTCGACTCTAAATTTATATTATTGTTGGGTTATAAATAAGCTGAAAATTAAATTGGGTCAGATTGGTAATTTATTTATATACAATTTCAATCCAATATAAATAAATAAAACTAAATTGTTAACAGTTTGTCTCACCTGACTGTTATTTATATCCGAAATAGTTTCGAAAATTTATACCGAGAACCAGAAATTTTAAACAGAAAAAAAAAACGGTTGATTGTTCACTGATGATGATTCCACTGTGACAAAACGTTGATGTAGTACATAAATGTGAAGATATTATTCTATTATAAAGCCTTACAAAGTCTTTGCAATACGGTACAAGCATAAATTTTGCTATTGGTGGGAATTGACGCTTTATCAGGTCTCCTAACACTTGGCATGCCTATTTTTTCAAAAAAATATAAACTTTACTTTTGAAACGATTTAAAAATCATAAAATTTGAAAGTCCGCCAAAACGCGCTTTACGTCATAAATATGGCTGCCCCATGGAGTGACGTGATTTGTTTACGTCTGAAAGCTTTAAAAATGGATAAAGCCGAAAAAAAAACTTTGTATTCCAAGTATTGCATAGTAGATAGAGCTATACAGTTTCTAGGCCACTGCTTCAAAAATCTCCGCTTGGTGGCGCTGAGAGTGGCGGCGCGCGCGTTGTAATTTTAGGCCGCCATTTTTAGTCCTGTTGTATATTTAAAAATCTGAAAAAAACTTCGGTGAGATTCGATCCCACAACCTTCGCGTCTATAGCGAGGCATTCAACACATGCTGCCATAAGCTCTCATGCATATTATTAGCGAAGAATGGTATGGCTGCTGCAATGTTAATCCGGGGGTCGGTGTGGAGGTAATCTACGTAATCGAGAGTATAGATATACCGGGGATGGTTGAAAGTAGCGCAATAATGCTGTCAAAAAGGCACTAACACCTAACTTCGTTACTATTGGTCCGATTTGAATGGAACAAACGGCATTATGTATGAAAAGTGATGTAATTTATATATGGAGAGTATGAGCATGCGCAATAATGCT
>CAJUYI010006379.1:0-13849 GCA_910591695.1 Galerucella pusilla
TTATTCTTAAAGTGGGCAGTAGACAAAAAAAGGTTGGGAACCCCTGCTCTAAAGGAACCTTCACAGATCCGGAACCGTTTTGTGGAATCACAAAGAATAACATAAGAGGGGAAGTCGAGAACTGGCCAATTAGGGAACACCAACTCAAATGGAGGCTGACGCAAGGACACCTCCATACTAAAAGTCTAGCAAATTTAGACAAGGAACTCTCGTCCAGGATGCTGAAACTGGGTAAGAGAAATTTGAAGACAGTTACCGACCTGGTGACTGGGCACTGTATTCTGAGGAAGCATTTGCACAGGATGGTAATAGTAAGTGAGCCTATGTGCAGAAAATGTTAACTTTACGATGAAACACGCTTCTGTGAAAACATATTCTGTGAGAACATACAAGGACTTAGACGGAAGCAGTTTGGAATGGAAATAACACAACCATCACAACTGATGTGATGTGATGGTACAAAGATTCAGTACAAGTGCCTAATGGGATGTTGAGCACAACCCAAACGTATGAATGATGAAGGAAGAAACGAGAAGCTAAATGTTAAAATTTTGACCTACGCTTTTGGATTACCATTTTTAGATCCAAAAGACGCTGATGTTTGCTCGGCATATTATGAATTAAGTGAATTTAAGTCGGATGTGGAAATACAAAGTCTTTTCTACATATTTCGGAAGAGCATTCATCATAATCCTCATTATTAAGAACCACCAATATCTCAAAATATAATTCATCATTCTACTCACTGCCTCCAAATATTAATCAATCTTTGAGTATTTTATTTAGTGGCGCCCGCAGTGCTGCAGATCTCCCAAAAAATATAATGACTAAAATATTTCCTTTTATCAAATATAAAATATGATAATGATAAAAAAACTTCGAGCACAAGCAACAGCTTAAAGCATAAGTAAAGTCCACGAACCTATATCACGCGATCGTTGATATTTTATATAGCTGGGCCATACGAACGTGCTCTGCGAGCTCTTTCAAACACCCGCGATGCACACTTCTCACCTTTGACGCTCTAAAAATAAACATATTTCTATTTTACAGTTAAAAATACTTTCCTCGCTTCTACTATTGAAAAAACAACAATATTTCACTCAAAATAACCTTAACATTTTCTGAACAACAATACTTCAAATTTCTTTCACCTTAGTTATTATAATGTTGTTGTTTTTTTCCTATCGGTATATCTCAATGTTAACTTCCTTCCGATACACTTCCTGGTGTACCTGATTTATAAGAAGGTAAAAGCAATAGCAAGGACAATAATTATTATTGTTGTGGCTATCAAACGAACAATCTGCTACTTTTCATGAAATCCTTGCATGATCACTCGACTGTGACAATTTGTATGGGAAATAAAACTTAATGGCAATGTCAAGTCGAATTTTAAATACGCAAATATTATGTTATAAGGAGCGAGATTTTTATTAAAAAGAGAATAATGTTTAATCATTACTGCATAGGTTATTAAACTTGATAATTATGTTAATTATATCATATGAAAAAGATGTTCAATATTGTCCTATAAATGATCAGAGGAATTTTCTTCTTCAGCATTGAAAAATTATATTTTTTCCCCATACTAGCTGTGAAGTTGACAATTAATGCTTCTTCCAGCCAACTAAGAAGTTGGATTTCTTTATTAGTGGTTAATCATTTTTTTTATTATTAACCTAACTCAATGATGGACAGATTCAAATATTTTGAGAAATCAGAGATATTATTTCAACAAAAACTTTAGCAACATAATTTTGTATACCCAGGAGATTGTCTTTAACATATCAAGATAAAATTATTTGAATAAGAATGCCATTGATGTAAAATTCGCGCTCAACCAAAAATGACTGATGACATAACGAGTACGTTCATAATATATTGAAAACTGACAGTGTAATTATCAGTCAGACGACGGGGTAGATGCTTCTCGTGGTGGGTTTGTGAATTATTTTCAATTTTTGTCTTAAACTTGGCGAATAGTGGAAAAAATTGTATATATACACCATGGTGTTGAAGACATTTATAAATGTTGCACCTTATTCCACCTTACTCTTGTATGATAATAGGGCATGTTCACCAACTGACAAGCTGACACTAATGACATTCGCCCTAAGGATAAACTATTATTTGAATAAACTGATTTAGTTATTTTATATTGATTTAATGATCCTTTTATTTACAATTACAAACAGTCATAAATAAATAAATAAAGATCAAGCAGCTGAAACAATTTCATTCACAACAACGAGTATTAAATTCCGATGTCGATATTTATTGTCTTATCCTGGTATGTTCTATAAATAATGATTTATGAGATTAGTCATGAACGTAATTTGCATAAAATATTAAGTCTATCCCACCAAAGTGTTCGTTGTACACTTCCTCAACTTCCTCAAGACACGTTTTAATGTATACGTTGACTTTTACATCAGATTATAAGGAATGTCTACACAACCGATGGTATTTACCGCATATACATCGTTTTTAGATTGATATTTGCTATAATGTGAAAAATAGGGGGAAAATGAGGATTTCTGTAATTTTATAGTTTTAAGCGGAACATAAAGTTTTTGTTTATTGGTGAACCAATGTGAACCAATGACCTTAATATCCACTTATAGGTTCTTTAATATACTAATACCTATATACATGTTATTTCAATAATAATAGAATTAATTAGACTGTCAAAGCCACTGCCAAAATTGATTAAAAATGAATAAGTCAAAAAAACCATTAGTGCAGTTGCAGTGGCAAAAAATGGAATAATCACTTAAAATTTCCAAAAATAGTATATGATACACCAAGGTGGTGAAGACTATTATTATTGACCGAGCACCCCCAAGCGGAATAAGGTGTGAGGTTTATAAATGTCTTCAACACCATCGTGTATGTTCAATTTTTTCCACTACTAGCCAAATTTAAGACAAAAATTGAAAATAACTCACAACGCACCATGAGAAGCGTTTACTCCGTCGTCTGACTGACAAGTACTCTGTCAGTTTTCGATATATTATGAATGTACTCGTTGGGTCATCAGTCATTTTTGGTTGAGGGCGAATTTTAAACTAATGGCATTTTTATTTTAATAATTTCATCTTGATAGGTAATTTCAAGCAGCAAATATGTTAAAGACAATCTCCTGGGTATACAGAATTATTTTGCACAAGTTTTTGTTTAACTACTATCCCTGAATTCTCAAAATATTTGAATTAGTCATTATTGACCTAGGTTAATAATAGAAAATTATTAACAACTAATAGAGGAATTCAACTTCTCAGTTGACTAGAAGAAGCAATAATTGTCAACTTCACAGCTAATAGTGGAAAAAATTTATTATTTCAATTTAGATCTTCATTTATTCCATACGCTTAACAATTTTCCAAGACATTCATTATTCCCACTGTCGGTAAAGTAGTCACTCCAAAAAAAGTTAAATTATTCAATTTACAAACAATTGAAGTAACAAGGTCCTCTTGCTTGGCCTACTTTGTGTAGCGATGGATGACCCTTTCAAGGCTCAAGGTTCGTCTCTTCATCGACGTTCTCCAAGTCCAAACCGACTGTTCTTGATATTTTTTTTTAATTTGTTATTATTAATGTACTTCCCAGAATATTTTTATTTGTTACGCTGACCACGTAAAAATTCAAGAACATGCCGGAGTTGTTTATTAATGTCGTTTCTTCTTTGATTTGTCACATGTATGACCTGAATTTTAAAAATAATAATACGTAATAAATTCATAAACAATATGTTGATTATTATTTGTACAAGCAATTGTGTGCTCTTGGATACCTATTATCCAAGAGTCGTTTGAACTTCATAATGTGTTGTTTGCACATTTCTTTTAAATATATCATTCTGATTATGTTTTGGTTTTTAATATGCGAACTATAAACACAAAGTGTACCAAGATTTTTTTCTCAGGCTAAATCGAAAATTTGGTATAATCATCCACTTGAGTACCCTCACTGTAATACACTGTTGAATTTGGAATAAAAAGCCCTTTCATTTGAGCTAAGCTCGTTCCCCCCTTCCATTGAATTTTTTTTTGTGCGATGATAGCTTTGTTTTCACAAGCATCACAGACAGTCTTTGGAAATCCGGATTCGGCGCAAATACACTAAAGCATTCTCGTGGGAATCTCACCGAATCCGGATTGTCAAAGACGTTTGTGATGCTTGTGAGAAAAAACCATAGATATATGAACAAAAAAAAACCTGTTGTTCCTGCTTCTATGATGACGTCACAGATATCCTATGGGCGAGTTGTACCAACAAGGTTTAAAACATAACCAATGGTAAAAGCAAAATGGTTGTTGTACCAGACTGGATCAGTGGGTAACCAGAGTTTTGCCAACGGGTTTGTTAACCGCCCAAAAATGAGTGGTTAAAATAATAACCCTAGTTTTCTAACCTAAGAACTTTGTTCAACTGTCAGTGGATTCTGTAAATTTTTTATTTTTACCAATTATAATGGAATATCCCGATATACTGAATTTTAGTGATGACGAAGATTTTAATGAACTTGTAAATTTACAAGTATATCCGAGACGCCCACAAAATATTCGGCGACGAACTAACCATTTTACAGGATGGAATGACAAGGAATTTTTGGATAGATTCAGACATCGTCAACTTGAGAGCACAGGCCAGTGACTAGTTGTTCCTTCAGTTCCACATCAATATCATTGGCAGGAGACGGAACATATTCTCCGCCACCTGTGCCGAGTCTCTGCAGTTTCTCTTTCGCGAAAGCTTTTTTGGATTTTTTTTTTCATGTTTGTGAATTTGTTATATAGGATGCCGAAGTCCCTGTAGCGATCGCTGGATGTATTAAAATTAAGAGCGACTTTTTTCCACGCCTCCATTTTCTCGTCATTACTGACTGCGTCAGTCCTTTTATTTTCAATAACGTTCCTCTGTTGCTTGACGCAATCCAAGAGGAGGCGTTCTTCTTTGGCCGTGAAGTTTTCTGACCTTTTTTATTTTTATTAATTTTTAGTCAAATAAAATAATATGCAAAAATAAAAAACACTTCAGGAACTGAGAATGTAAACTGAGACTGGGGGGGTTAGAATCGCATTGAAAACTCTTCTTTTATATTTATATACTCCACAGTAGTTCATTCGTCTAGCATTCACTGATACCAACCTTTCAAAATGATTGATTAACAAAACTGCACGAAAACACCACTGGTACAACACGTACCGGTTTAAACTTTTGTTAAATTTAACCCTATGGTTAGATAAACCAGGCCTAGCCGACTGTTGGTACAACTCGCCCTATATAACTCAGATGAAACTGCTGTAGGTCCCCAAAAGATTACCCAATTTGAAAATAGACCTATTTGTTAATTCCTGTAGTTGCAGCCTGTAAAAAAATTCTTGGTCATCCTATATACTAGATTGATATATTAGACTCTTGTGACATTTACCTTTGTTGTTGTAACCAAATCTCCAAGTAACTTATCAACTAGATACTCAGGTATTTTTATTTCCTTTTTAATGTAGTGGTTCGATAGTTGCTGCAGAGACATGCTGCAGCTGCAGGCGGCTGAGGCAAGAGGCAAGCGACCGAGACAGGAGAAACCTAGAAAGCTCGTTCGTAGCATGCGACAGAATAACAGATCAGTACAACTTTTGCTGTTAAGAAAGAAGGATGTAGAATGTCTGCCAATAAGAATAGAATTATCAAACGAATTTTATTAGAGGAAGATCAGCATTAAATATTATACTATCTATATATAGGAGAAGCAAGAGAGCGCCAATACACTCCTTATTTAAAAAACAAAATTCACAAGGTTATTTTAAACTGTTAATTTTACAGCACCTATAAGGTGATGAAGATTTATTCAGAAAATAAAATTGAGAACGAAAATCACAACTGAACAAAAACTCTTTATTACTTTAAGATCGTATTAAATTGCGCTCAACTACCTAAATCTATAAGTAGCTAGATCGTCTTCTTCCCCTGAAAATAGTGACGAATTTGATTGCGTTGACGTATTTGAGTATTGGAGTATTTGATTGTATAAGCCCTACTAGATCTTTCCAATGGTCAGATCTTTTGTTTTTCTCGGCTTTACCTATTTCTTCCAATATCACATTGAGGCTGATTCCGCAAAATGGTCAGGCCCCCAGAAACGTATTTCCTTCTATTCCAGTGTGTCCTGGAATCCATAGTAAGGTGACTATATTGTTCTCGCCTAGTTCATTGAGTTTGTCTAGTCATTCACACACCATTTTGGAACTGATTACAAAAGAGCTCAGTGCTTTAATGGCTGCTTGACTATCCGATATTATGATAATCCTTTGTCTTCTGTATCCTTTATCAATTTTGAACTTTCTTATGGCGTGGCTTGAAAGATACTTGGGGTTTTTCCCAAGCTTCCAGAGTGTTTGGTTCCAAGCCCGAACACTCCTATCCCAGTTTCTTCTATTGCTTTTGAGCCGTCTGTGTACCATTGAATGGCATTCTTTCCAAGTCTGATAATGGTATTCCTTCTTGTTGCTTAATTCCGGAACGAAGTTCTTTGAAAAGTTATACTTTTTCATCATACCGTCTTGTGGCATGTCCCAGGTTGTCTGATTTCTATGAAGTTAGGAAGTGGTTTTTTTAATGATTCCCTCTCTACTTAGTCTGTATCTTTTTCTTTCTGCATTTATAATAATTTAGAAACAAAGTATATCGCCTTCGCTTCTGACGGCAATAATCAAAATACCACAATTTAGGACCTTCTTGAAATAATTTTACCTGAAATGAAACCCAACAACTGTCGAGTGACAAGGCAAGGGCGGGTCTGGTTATAGTTTTTAATAATCTCTCATTTAGGAGGAAAAATTAAAAAAGTTCATATTGAATAGAAAACAAAGGATTTATGATAAAAATACAATATATATATAATCATACACCCTTTTACCGTTAGGTGTCGGGTTTACATTTAATTTCAATTTTCATATATAAACGTTTTCCATGCTCTTCTGTCTTTTGCTAATATAGCTGCTTCTTTCCATGTCTTCCCTCTTTGTTGTATTATGTTACCCACCTCTTTATTCCATGTTTGCCTGGGTCTTTCCATTTGTCTTTTGAGCTGTGTTTTTGCTTCGTATATTCTTCTTACTTGTCTGCTATTACTCATTCGTTGTATATGTCCCCACCAGCTCAATTGTCGTTGTTCAATAAATTTCAAGATTGGTTCAACCCCCAATTCTTCTCTTATACTTGTATTCCTAACTCTGTCCCTCCTTGTTACTCCTATTATTCGTCTCAGGTACTTCATCTCAGCGGCTTGGATTTTACTTTGACAGAGTCCATGATTCACATCCATATTTATGTTAGTATAGGTCTATATATGGTATTAAAAACTTTAATTTCCGTTTGGTTAGAGATTTCTTTTTTATTGATAAATTTTTGGTTCATTGCATAATATAATTTTATTGTTCTATCTATTCTCTCATTTATTTCAATATCTTGTTTTTCATTTTGTGCTAAAGTTACTCCTAAGTATTTAAATTCTTTTACTTGTTCTATTTGAATATTGTCTAGTTTGATTTTAGTTTCAATATTTTGATCTCCTATTATCAATATTTTGGTTTTATTTATATTTATTCTCATTCCTTCTTCTTCCAGTGCTTGTTTCCATATATTTAAGTTTTCTTGTAGTTGTTTCTCATTTCCTGCCACTAATACCACATCATCAGCAAAGACTCCTTCAGATATTACCACTCTTTCTAACTTTTTATAGCCCACAAACATGGCTTTGGTTTTTCTTTCACATTTCTTTATTATAGTATCCATGTGTACATTAAATAGGGTTGGACTTAGTCCTCCACCTTGTCTTAATCCCGTCTCTGTTTTGAATCCATCTGATTTTTTATTATTTTTTATTACATAGTTAGTATTTGTTTTATATATAAAAATACAAAAAGATAGATATTTGTGAATTTGATCCTTTTTAAAATAATTTTAAATAGTCTGTCACTGGCGATCTCTTCGACAGCAGCTATTTGCCATATGATTTATTATAATTGGCTCATTTAATTTATGATTGCCGGCAAAAGCGAAGACGATATACTTTGAGAAAAACTATAGTTACTGTAAGCGACAAACATGATGGCGAGCCCGCCCCCATGCGCACAAGCTCATTTTCATAATGTTACCTCCAACTACAGTCCTTGCAAGACATATAAACGCTCTGTACAGAGGCGTATCCCGCGTATCAGTAGTACAATTCTGTTGGCGTTTGGTATTGTCTAAATAATTTTTGTGGCATAGGCACAGAGGACACCATCTAACAAGAGGCGAAAGAAAGTAGTTTTCGTGATCGCAAATTTGTGTGCACATGCGTAAATTAATGGGCCTTTTCAGTAGATACTTAAATCTCGAAACAAATATTTTATTTGAAAGCTTACTGATAATTTTTCACTTTGTGCAGTTTTGTTTCGAATATAAATGTCACAAAGCCGAATAAAAAGTTGAACAAATATTCGGGTAATTTGAACACGCGTTTGACCTTGGGGCAAGTGACGTCATAAGGTCTGGAGTTATGTTGGCAGTATTTGTCAGAATGGCTGGCCAATTGCTGCTACGGCCGAGGCCAAAACATCCAACGAAGAAGCAAATGTTCCTCGTTTTGGTCAACTTCTTCCGAGCTTCTGCTTTTTCGTCTCTTTTCATCTCGAGGAACGTGAATGAATATTTTGCTTGTGCAATTTATCTTGTTATTCTAACAAAAACAAGTAATCCAAAATGAAAGAGAATGTCAATATCAACTTCGAGGTTACATGAGATGTCAAAATCAAAAACCAGGTAAGCAAACTTCACAAATCCTATGGAAATAACGATCTGTCGTTTTGAAGGTCGTAGGCTCTTTGACGTTACGTAGGAGGTGTAGTATATGTATTACCCATGGAGCTAGTATTGAGAGGAGTCGCTACGCCTATCATAAAAGTGGTATCGGTTTCGCCATTTTACTCCCACTTCTCTGTCAACTTGACATTAGTATTGTTTTGTGGATGTGAATTGGGTATTTTTGTATTTTCTTTTTGTTAGTGTCTTTTTTTTCTATTTTAATAATTGAACAATAATGGTTTCTTGTGCTTCACGAAGTTGTACAAGTAGAGACAGTGTAAATACGAAAAAATCATCAGGAACAACATATATTATAGGTTAGTAAACAATCGAAAGGACTGTACTGGAATATATTTCTTTGTGCTCCAATAAGTTTTATTCAACTTCATCTTATATTTAATGTTTGTAGATTTCTTAGAAATCCATCAATAAGAGATATGTTGTTGATATTTGTATAAAGAGGTTCTTGGCAGCCAACAAAATACCTACAGTGTTTCTATATTATCAATTTCACTAGTGAATATATGTTTATTGATTGAAAATTTAAATAGTCCGGCTCTGCCGACGACGCCATATTGCTCACATCACAATGTCTCTCATGTGATACCACTTTCCTATTATAAGATAGTCGACTGTGTCATCTCCTCTTAATAGTAGCTCCATGGTATTACCGTTGACATTTTATGAATATAAATAGATCACCTAATCGGCGGCAGTCGGGATTAACAGACTGTCACTGTCAGTGTGACAACACTTACATGTACACATGCAAAAAAGGGCAAACCAAAGAATACACACAGCTTCTTTGGCACAATACAAACATACACACAGAAGTTTACAACCACAACCCTTAGTTAAAAAGTTTAGTTAAGTTTGGTTATTAGTTCAGTGTTTCGCACTTATATCAAATAAAGTGTTTTAAGTTGAACTATTTATTTCGGCATCCACCTCATATTCCCACAGGAGGGATGAGTGACGTCACGTTCAAACCGCGCGCTTGCTTTTCGCACTTTTGATAATTTTTTTAGGATAGAAATCAAGCTCCAAAGAAAAATAAAAAGATAGAGGGACATTTTTTCATAAAGTACTTCAATTTAAACCAATAAATATAAACTACTGAAAAGGCCCATTAGTTTATCTGTCAATATCAAGCCGTCACTTCCGTACATTCCCCTCAGTTCACCGTGTATTATTTTAAGATTGGATTGAAAATGAGTTACTTCTCATTACACACATAAGATGGATAATAAGGTCTACTTATGTTGGTAGTTAAAAAATATTCTATAGACTTAATTGGAAGGGATGTTCATCAGCACCACTATTTTTCTTAGTGTAGTGTTACTTTTCTCAGTGTATCGGGTAGTTTATGTGTCAATGCCTCGACGTATTTCTGCTCAATATCGTGTTAGTCCGACTTCAAAGGAACCGACAAAGCTTTCGTCTCTTGTTAGATGGTTTACTCTGTGGTATAGGTACGTCACTTACCGGCAAGGGCGTAATCCAATAGCAATTTAGTTGGGAGAGTCTATACTATTTTGCTTCATCTTATTTACTTTGGTGAATTTTCTTATTAGATTTCGGACTAGTTATTTCATTTCTAAACTATACTTGTATATTTAGTAATAAATATTGTCAAAAAGTAAAATTGAGTAATGTTTCACCGATAATATAATACCTATAATATATATGAGAACAATACCTCATTAATTTCAACTCTAATCCGTCTCTGATCATTGAGCTAAGATTAGTAGCTAATCTTGACCCTAATACAAATATTAAGTTGGTGATTGGGATGATGGAGATTAAACACGTACTAATTCAACGTTCGTTCATGAATACCCGTTATTATGGATATTATTTAGTGAATATTTATGAAGATTAATCAACTATGTGTATAATTAAATTGATTTTTAAAAATTCATTCTTAGGTTTATCATTTGTAAAATTTAAACATTGTTATTGAATAGAAAGAAAGTTATTAATGCTTTTTATTAATTATTATTACTGAAAGGCTATCCAGTGTAAACTGATCACTACATAATTATTATAAAAAAAGTGTCTGTCTGTCTGTTCGCGATAAATTCAAAAACTACTGAACCGATTTTTATACTGTTTTCACCATTGGATAGAGTGGTTCTCGAGGAAAGTTTTAGTATATAATTTATTAAGTTTTTGTTAACATTGTTTACATGTCGCCTCTTTATCTTGGGCTATTTCGTTATATCTCAAAGGGCTTAAGCAGCATTTTTGCTTAAAGCTCCCAGTCGGCTTATTTTTTTCCGTGCCCTCCAGCAAACATCTTTATATTTTAGCCAATCTGTACAAAAACTAAACCAAAACCTTCCTTGAATATCAGAGCTTTCTGCGTTTTAAACCATAATGACTATCTCTTCTCTATGACGTAGTTCATAGGTACAAAGGGTCAAATAAATGCAGACGTCAACTTTCCAGTTGGACATTTGAGACCATTTGCAGATCTGGTACATAGGTAGGTATATATTCCATTCACATTACCCGTCATGGTTAAAGCTGATAATCCCATTTCATTGAGTTTAACCGTGACGTTATTTCCGTTTGGGTACACCTCCCCTACCTGCCTTTGGGTTTACCAGCTCCATAATATAGGTAAAGGTGGTTAAAGTTGAACTCGTAGAGCATAAAATACTAAAGTATTTTATGTCATAGAGAAAGTAAGTGTTCTATGGCTGAATTTGAAGATTTGCTTACAAAATAATATAGATAGAGAAATGATATAGAAGCATTCAAATTAGAAATTAATGAAGTGGATGCTGAAGTACGAAATACACAGGAAAATGTACAAATATTACGAAATGGTAAAGATTAGGAGAGTGAAGTATTTTTTAGCAAAACATGGTTGCATACAACTTAATTTTTTCATATTTAATTTTCATAGACATGAACAATAATAATTAGGAATACGAACAACAAATCTTTTTTCTCTCGAATTAAAAATAAATGTTAGGTTATATTTACATCACAGTGGGTAAACCACGGGTAAACGTGAAGTGGAAGAAATAGAATTTCAAAAATGGTTAATGTTGACGTCATTATGACGTAGTTGCCTCCCACCACCTTCACAGAGATACTCTAACCGGGTTTAACTCATTATTACCATCAAAGTCATTTAATTATCAGCGTCTGTGTTAATTCTTATTATATTCTATTCGATTTAAAATCTTATTTCAATTACTTGTGTTACATTTGAAAGAAATCGTTCTATAAAATTCCCTCCCATATCCAGTCATTCGTTTATTGGGCTCAACAGCTCAGGCACTTGAACTGAATCTTTGTATCATAACCCATGTTATCTACCTACTTCCATTACAGAAGCTTAGTATCTTGTATATAGGCCAGTTTATCTGGAGGGGTCTTCAGTAGTTGTGATGGTTGTGTTATTTCCACTTCAAAGTGCTTTCATCTGAGTACTTGTAAGTTCTCACTGAGTATGTGAGTACGTGTTTCATCGTAGAATTCATATTTTCTGCACATAGGTTCACTAACTTTGCCCATCCTGTGCAAATGCTTCTTCAGGGTACAGTGTCCAGTCACCGGGTCGGTATATGTCTTCAAACTTCTCTTACCCAGTTTCAACAGCCTGGACGAGAGTTCCTTGTCTAACTTATTCAGTAGACTCTTAGTATGGAGGTGTCATTGTGTCAGCCTCCATTTGAGTTGGTGTTCCTTAACTAGCCAGTTCCCGACTTCCCCTCTTATGTAATCCTTTGTTATTCCACAAAACGGTTTCGGACCTGTGAAGACTCCTTTAGAGCCTTTAGCTAGCTGGTCTGCTAAATCATTCCCTGCAAGCCCCTCATGTGCCGGAACCCACAATAGAGACACTTTGTTGTCTCTTGTCAGCATGTTAAGAGATTCCTTATAGTTTTTCACCAGTTGTAGACCTAGTTGTTGGATTGCTGATAGCTTTAAGCAGAGCCTGGCTGTCAGTGAAAATTTTAATTTTTTGACCGGTATATCCTCTTCTGAAGCTTTCATCAATGCAGGCTATGGCGGTAATCGTCTCTGCTTGAAACACAGCTGTGTATCGAAAAGGCTAAGAGACAGTTTCTTTATAGGTCCTCTTATACCAGCTCCAGTGCCATGGTTTATTTTGGATCCATCGGTGAACCAGATGATTTCTCCAGAATTACCTGGATGGGATGATGATATTCACTCGCTCAGTGAATATGTTCTCCGGTGTCATGCTATCAAAGCTCATGTAAAATATGTGTTCATCTAGCATTATCCCAATTATTTTAGTGTGTCCTTCTTGAACATAGTTCGGGGACCATAAGTCTCCCAATTTCAGCCTAATAATTGCCATCACTGCCTCCACCCTTACAAAAAGTTCCAAAGCAGGAAGTCCAAGGAGGGCTTGTCTTTGGATTGCGGTTAATATATTCACTGCTGTTCTAACAGTTACAAAAGGCTTTGACCAAGGCTAAATTTATGTTACATAATTTTTGACCAATCTCACTTTCATCCTAAACATGGCAATATTTATAAAAACCGAATTTCCATTTACTTAAACCATTTATTCAATAGGTGAATCTCCGTCACTGTTATCTCCTGTGAAAAAAATATCGAATATACAATGTCAACGACTTTGAATAGATCAATTTTAGAGCAAGTTTAATAAGGTAGATTAACCTAATGGTGGGTATTTACTAATTTCAAAGAATAAATAAGATTTCCACTATTAGACACCGCAACAGAAATTAATTGAAGGTCTGTATTATACAACGAGGTGTGTGGGAACTTGCATTGTCATGGTGGTTTTCGAAATACCCAAAGCTGCTCCAATTTCGATCGATCTTTTTGGATCAGCTTAGGTAAAGCATCTTGGTTGACTGCCATTGTTGGTGGACTGGCGCTAAAGGTGCCTTTAGACCAGGGTTTCCCAACTGCCCACTTTAAGAATAAATTATTTTTTAAACATACTTAAAAACCGCTAAGTACTTATAACTGATTATTG
>CAJUYI010006380.1:0-13843 GCA_910591695.1 Galerucella pusilla
TTATAAGTTGTTAAAATGTGTCAATTTATAGATGGACACCTTGTATTAGACAATGATTGTACTAATGTGCTATTTCGGTGGATAAACTATCCAGAACACTTCAGAAATTTCTGTTGATTTCTAGTTAGTTTTAATTTAAATGTACAATACCAGCTGCTAGCGACATCTATTAGACCCACTCGCAACCGCTCTAAAGACATTCTTTTCGGAATACAGTTTCCTTTTTAAATGTTAGTTGAAATTGAAAATGTTCAACTAACCAAGTTAAAATAAAAAATATAAGACGATTGTTTAATACAACAAATAAATACTTATTTGTTTTTTTTTAATGTTATTAAATTGTTTATAACGTAACTAGTATAATAATAGTAAACTCAAGTATACAGAGCGTCCCTAAAGTAACGCACAAATTCATTATAATTTATATACATATATAATCTAATATACAGGGTGAATCACTTTCGTGTGATGAACCCCCCCTTTTCTCAATTTCCGGATGTATGATACGTTGCTTCAAATTGGTACAGGGTGGGCAAAAATTTCAAGTTACTATTAAAAACACTATTTTCAACATTGTATTTCAAGCTTTTATTAGTGATCAGTATTTTTTACTATTTTTTTCATGTGACGTTAGAAACTGTCTGTATTGTAAACATTTCAGAGAAGATATGTTGAGGTGAAAACTATCCAATATTATTGGTATTGACGATATGATGCGGACTGAACAAGAGGTATGCTGATTATTCCATGAAATGGATCCAGATCGAGAACATATTTCAGAATAAAGCGAAAATACAGATAATTAGACATGTAGCAAAGCCAGGTAGACCAAAAATTAATGAAAATATTTAACAAAACCATTAGGATTATCGCGAAGACCACATAAAACCAACGCATCGGCAAGTATTGTGAGAATATTATTTTTTTGATGAAAATTTAACAAGGATTTCTTACAAAATACAATAATTCTCCTTGTTCAATGTTTATAATATAAATATTCAAATTTGAAAATTGTTTAATTTCAACATTTTCATTCAGTAAACTTGTTTTTATGTGATTACATACAGGAAACAATTTGAAAAATAGATTGTTCTATTACCAAGATAAGCATATTGCTTTTCCTATTTCCAGATAAAATCAGAACCGTTTCAGGACAGTTTGTAAATTATATATTACTGGTTTTAAATTCATACACTTCCGAGTGTTCTATATTTGTATACATCCTCATATTTGGGTGATAAGCAAAGCCATAACTATCAATTAAATCAGTGATAATACGGTGCAAGAACAAGGATGTGAAGCAGTCTAATCAGAAGATGAGTTGACGTCTGATTGAGAATTTCTTTGAACTTAACCACGAAAACTGGGTTAACAACCCTGTGCATCTGTGCATCTGTGCATATAAATTTGTTAACCACTAGCGAAAGATCAATACAATCAGAAGCATTGAAATACATTAAAAAAAACGTTAATATGAAAAATTGATAAATAAAATTATAATAACTGCTGCAACTGAATCAATGTTGAATCAACGTAGTTAAAAGCCTGCTTCCCGTTTGTACCCGCTGTGGGTGTCGGGTGTGTCGCTTATTCGTGGACAAACTTCCGCCATTCCTTTTTATTTCTAGCTTTTTTCGCCGCCTCTGTCCATGTAATTCCTTTTTTTTTTTTAAATTTCGGCTATTGAGTTATCCCATGTTTTCTTTGGGCGACCTCTTTTTCTCTTGCTTACTTCTCTAGCTTGCCAAATCATTTTTGCTGGTCTACTGTTCTCCATTCTACAAACGTGCCCAAAACATTTAAGCTGCTGTTTTTCGATTGTTTTTAGTATTGGTTCTATGTTTAGGTTTTCCCTTATTATTTCATTCCGCATTCGATCTTTTCTGGTGACACCTTTGACCCTGCGTAAATACTTCATCTCTGTTGCTTGTATTCTGCTTTCGAGTGAGTTTGTAAGTACCCAGCTTTCACTACCATGCACAAGGATTGGTCGAAAGACTGACTTGTACACATTCAATTTGGTTTTAGTTGTAATTTCTTTTCTTTCCAGGAAATTTCGATTTAATGAGTAATATACTTTGACTGCTGCACTTATTCTTTCGTTCACTTCTGCTTCCTGTTTTCCATTGTTTTGTTTATCTACTCCCAGATATTTGAAACTCTTCACTTGCTTTATCGACATTTCATCAATTTCTATATTAAGGTGCTCTTCTTCTTGTCCCACCAACATTATTTTTGTCTTTTCCATATTCATATTCATGTTTTGTAGTTTCAATATATGCTTCCATGTTATTAAATTATGTTTCAGCTCTTTTTAGTTTCTAGCGAACAATACTAAATCGTCGGCAAAAACGCATTCAGATATTCCAACTACTTCCATATTTCTATAACCTATTTGAATTTGTTTAACTTTTGTTTTTACTTGCTTCAAAATATCATCCATTATCATTATGAATAATGCCGGGCTAAGTACTCCTCCCTGTCTTAATCCTTCTTTTGTTATGAAATCATCGGATTCTTCATTATCTTTGCTTACCCGGTTTCTGGTTGTTTGTTGTTTGTTGTAGACTTTTCCATATTTGATTTCTGGGGACGCTGCCAAAGGCTTTTTGACTATCATTATACAAATTGTAAAATTTTATCATGAAATGATTTTACTTTGAAATATTACTGTGCCGTTCCTGTCTCGCCCTTGATACCTTGTAATATTTTTCTTATATTATCTGATATTAGTGATTTCTAATACATCTGAACATTGTTAATCACTATTTCCCTTTTTTTTACCACTCAGAATAAGTGTTTTTTAATGTTCTTGACACAGTAGAGTTATTGTATGTCCAAAATTATTTCATAAATAACATCACGATAAAAATTAACTGAAACGCAAGAAAATTTGCAATTAGTACAACAGAAATTTAAGTTAAAAAGGTAAAATTTTAAATTGTTTTAAATATAACAGTTATGATTATGTTATTTATGTTTGTTGCAGTGGGATTGGTGATAATACAAGATGGGAAATCCAATATTAGATGTGGAATTTTCAAAATCACCTCCCGCATCGTACAAAAAATGGTGGCAAGTTCCTTGGTATATGTATTTTTGCAGTATATCAGGTAATAAAATGTCGATTTGTAGCTGTTTTTCCCAGCTATCTTTTTAAATTATATTTCACACGTAGCAACAATTGAGCAGGTAATGCATAATTTAAATTTTAAATGTCGCGTCTTCTAGTGCCTGTCAGAACAAGTACATTTAGTCCGGAGAAGATCCCCAATTCGGAATTCAATATAAGCGATACTCTATCAGGCAGAAAACGGAACTATCTTTTTGTACATTATTTTATAACCTTGCTTTTCTCTGTCATTGTTAATACCTATATACTTCACACTCTACACCATAGCGTTCACAAACGCACCACGAGAAGCATTTACCCCGTCGTCTGACTGACTTACAATATGTCATCAGTAATTTTTGGTTGAGCGAGAATTTTAAACTAATGACATTTTTATTCAAATAATTCTATCTTGATAAGTAATTTCAAGCAGGCAATATGTTAAAATCAATCTCCTGGGTATACAAAATTATGAAAGTTTATTTAATGGGAGATACCCAGATCACCCTATCTCGAGAACTCATTTGAAGGAGCTTCTTCACAAGTTTGAAGAACAGGTAGTGTTCAAGATGCCAAACGATCTGGTCGACCAACATTTAGTGATGATAAAAAAATTGATATAGTTGCTGAAATGGTAGTAAACCCTACTTCCTCTTCAACTAAAGTTGCGTCTATCTGTGAAGTAAGTAAAAGTACAGTACAGAGAGTGTTGGCTAAAAATAAATTTCATCCATACAAGTTAAAAATGGTGCACCACCTTTCGGATGACGATCGCGACAGAAGACTCGAATTCTGTGAATTTATGACAAATAAAATTTGTCAAAACCCACATTACACAAAAACAATTTGTTTTAGTGACGAAAGTACTTTTTGCCTCAATGGAAATGTGAATAAGGTGAATAAGTATCACTGGATTCTCAAAATTATTGATCCAGGTTAACAAATAACACTAATAGAGAAATTCAACTACTCAGTATGCAAGAAGACGCAGTAATTTTCAACTTCACAACTGATAGTGAAAAACATCAATTTACTGATTGGATTCAACACAGTTTATCATTACAACTGTTCCTACAACTCTCCCCAGCCCTTATTATCTTATTTTTGTGACATTTTGTAACATCTGTTTTAATTTGTTTCAGCAAATGTATTGGTGATGGCACTAGGAATGAACATAGCATGGTTTTCACCTTCATTAGGAAAGCTAGTCTCAAATGATACCAACTTGAATCCACTTGGGACTCCAATAACAACAATCCAGATGTCTCTGATCACCACCTTTCCCTACTTATCTGCAATAGTAGCAATTCCTATTTTCGCCAAAGCCTTAGATCAAATAGGAAGAAAGAAAACCATCAGAATAGTGTGTATTTTATTAACATGTAGTTTAATTGTCACTGCATTCGCCACAAAATTTTATATACTCTTAAGCGCACTGATTGTAAGTGGAATGTGTGCAAATGGTGCAGTTATTTCCACATCAGTTTACAACAATGATATAGCTGACGATTCTAACAGAGGAAAATTAGGGTGTTTAATGACCTTAAATATCCCAATAGGTCTAGTACTTTGCTATTTTTGCGGATCTTTCACAAGTATTAAATATTTATCTTTAATATGCGCTCTCCCCCCGATAGTCTGTTTCATATTATCGCTTTTTATTTGCGAATCTCCTGCGTATTTGGTGTACAAATTTCGAATATCTGATGCAATGGAGGCTTTAGAAAAATTAAAACACACTAAAGACAGTGCGATCATCGAGTTTGAGATACAAAAAATCAGGGATAATATACAGGTTATGTCTATATGTAAAAAAATTGGTTGTTTTGATATTTTTAAAAATCCAGCTACAAGAAAAGCAATTTTATTATCCTACCAATTATTTTTGATTGAACAATTGTCTGGTATTTCACCTGTATTAGCTTATGTAGGTCCTATTTTCAATAAAGCTGGCTTAGGATGGTCTGGAGATACTGTAGGAATAGTAGTCGGGCTAACTAAGCTTATAGCAACTCTAGTAGCCCTTTGCTGCATCGACCGAATAGGAAGAAGGAGTCTACTATTATTTTCTTCGATATTTTGTACATTTCCTTTATTATTTCTTGGGTTTGCATTTTATTCGAAGCATATAGGATCGCATGTATTGGACGAATTACAATATTTACCTGTGGTTTTTGTTACTATTTTTATTTTGGTTCATTCAGTTGGTCTGGGAAGCGTTCCTATAACTTACGTTGGGGAATTGTTTCCAAATGATTTTAGAGCTATAGGTGTGTCGTTAGCTATAGTACTACAACAAATTAATTTATGTATAATGAATTTTTGTTTTCCTTTACTGTCTGAAGCTATTGGAGAGCATTGGTGTTTTTGGATAAATTCCATGGCTACGTTTATAGGATGTTTGAGCATTTATTTCACTATTTATGAAACAAAAGGTAAATCCTTTGCTGAAATTCAAACTATGTTGATTGAATAAGCAAAATTTTTTTTTTGAATTCATGTTAATTGTAGGTAATATTATTCATTTTAAACAAGTGTTTGATAAAGATAGGTTGTATAATATCGGAAGATAGAAATAGATAGAAATATATTTATCTTTGTCTTCAAAAATATCTTCAGCGGAAGAGTGGAAATGTCAATTTAATAAAATAGAATGAGATACTGCTCTTGACCAAACACCCCATGCATACTACTAAGAATAATGTGATTTAAATAGTTTTTTCTAAATAAAATTATTATTTTTATGCTAAATTAAATTATTTATGTTCAAAATGTTGTTAATTTTTTACCTACCCACCCTAATTTATTGATTAGTCTGAATACAATAATCTAATAAGCAGTATGTATATACATTTTTTTATCTAATTTTGACATACCTATAAAGTGACATTTTTCAAAACTGACTAAGCTTGGGAAAAACCCCAAGTATCTTTCAAGCGGAAATCCACGCTATAAGAAAGTGCGCCCAGCTCAATATTGATAAAGGATACAGAAGACAAAGGATTATCATAATGTCGGATAGTCAAGCAGCCATTAAAGCACTGAGCTCTTGTGTAATCAGTTCCAAAATGGTGTGGGAATGCCTAGACAAATTCGGTGAACTAGGCGAGAACAATATAGTCCCCTTACTATGGATTCCAGGACACACTGGAATAGAAGGAAATGGAATAGCAGATAAACTAGCAAAGAGGGGGACTGAAAGTCCGCCAAAACGCGCTTTACGTCATAAAGATGGCTGCCCCATGGAGTGACGTCATTTGTTTACGTTCTTATTCGTGTATCACACTCTGAGTTCTTCTGACCTAATTTGTTCTGAAAGCTTTAAAAATGGATAAAGCCGAAAAAAAGCTTTGTATTCCGAGTATTGCATTGTTCCAGTGTGTAAATCAACGTCTATTAACACTCCAGACAAAATATTTGTTACTTTACCTGGTGGCGCAAGCAAAAATACACTCAAGAGAAGGGCATTATGGTTGCAAGCTATGCGTCGAAACAAAGACGATATTTCGACAAATACTACTACTTTTGTTTGTGAAGACCATTTTAATGTAAGTACCTACTTCTATGCTGGTAATTTTTATTCTTAAATAGTTTGAGGTTATGTACCCATATGTCTAGGAACCAACCATAAAAACATCATTTTCTTACGACCACACATCGAAATATGGTTGGTATATATTATATAAATAATACATAGTTTAAATCGCACTTACGATAATGCTTTAACTCCTCTTTTTTTCTCTCCACTAAATCAGTTGTTTGACTTCATAAATTCAAGCAGCATAAATGAGTCTACTTTGGGGAAGTTATCAGTTTGTGCTTTTACAAAGACTTCCAGCAGACAGACTTCCAGCCTCCATGTTGTTTTAACTTTAAAATGCCGGCTCCAGAATCTGCCAACAAGGTAGCCGACGATCTTTTTGTCAAAAGGACTCACATAAAATAAATTAAATTTACTTTTTGTCAAAATTAGATAAAATCTTGTACGAAACACGTTATGAAATGCTTTTTTGTGTAACTCGTGACATTTTACGGGACCTCGCTCGCTCGTCCCGCAAAAATTTCACTCGTGACACAAAATTATGCATTTCATAATTGGTTACATAAACAGCTATTATTATGCTTTGCTAGTTATAAGCTATAGTTTGCTAAGCAGCTGCAAACTATGTGATCGGGATATTTTTGTATGAACGAAAAAGCTGGAGAAATTAACAAAAGAATAGAGTGGGAACATGTGAAGTCTTTAGAGACTATACCTTGTTTAATAACCAGGAATAACCATAAGGAGAGATATGAATTTAACTTGATAAGTCTGTAGACTTCTGTTTGGTCGGATTGCTCACAGTTTCACACAACACTTCATTGACATCTGTCAAATAGTATATGAAACGGTCGTTAAAAGTAAAGGCGATTTTGATTTATGCGCAAGACATTTGGCAAACTTCACGTGGCTGTGAAACGGAGTCTACCAAAAATGACAAATTCAATTTACAACCACTTATGCAAATTGGATACATGCAATTAGCATGGGTTGCCTATTCTTCATATTACAGTCATAAACAATGACCTAACAGTATTGACAATAATAATAGAGGCTAGTTTTTGTGTGAGTGGATTATTATGTGCTTCTATAATCACATTTCCCCCATCACCCCCGAAATTATTAAAATAAAAAAAAATAAATATGTATGATTAAATAATAAACACCACTTCCTTGGTTTCAGTAATGAAAACAATAATTATAATTAACTGAATGGAGAATGCATAATTTCAGCAAAATAAATAATAAAAAAAAAGCCGATAAGAAGCCGTAACTTATTCCAATGTTGATATTAACATTTTAAAATGTTAAAATATTCTTTCATTAATGCAAGATAAGAGCAGTAGTGAATTTTTAAATCGGAAATTATCAATTAATTGGATTATTACACCTGAAAATGTTATTAAAAAGCCATGAGCATACTTAACATGGGAGAAAATTGAACCAATAGACAACAAATTTTAATAAAAAAAGCAGAAGGTAGCCACAATGATTACATTCATACGTAGTAGTAGTAGTAGCGGAAGCCTTTAACATTATAAGAGTTTAATAATCTTCGACTTGTTTAAACTAAATGCTGTTTAAACAATTGAAAAAATAAAATAAATGGCGTTTATGTGATTATTTCAGTTACTATTTATATTGTGTTGTTTTGTGGCCCAATTTCCAGAGTATTGCAATTTTTTTCTATGAGAATATTTGCATTTTTGTTTTTATTTGTAGCTCCGCTCCCAAGCCCCCCTTTTAGCTCGTGGATCGACGCATAACCATATACTCCGACAGTCAGGCAGCAATTAAAGCCCTGAGTGGGTATACCGGCAACTCAGGACTTGCTAATGAATGTCGAGAACTACTTGCTAATCTTGCAAGGCGGAACGTGGTGCGGCTAAAATGGATTCCAGCCCACCTTGGTTTTGAAGGCAACGAGATGGCGGTTGCACTGGCTGCGGAAGGGGCGGCAGCTCCTTTCTGCGGCCCGGGTCCGACCCTGGGCCTAACAAAACAAAGAATACGCAAGGAGACGAAGAAGTGGCTGAGGAATCAGCACCTCGCTCATTGGAATGCTCTGCAGGGTCCTAGACAATCCAAACTTCTACTGAAGGGATGGACTGATGGACACGCCAGGGCAGCCACCAAGGAGTAGGCTAAGGAAGATAGCAGGACTCCTAACAGGGCAATGCTGTATGAGGAAGCACCTCTACAATCTAGGAGTAGAGGAAAGTTCCCTATGTAGGGGTTGCGGCATGACTGATGAAACGTCAGTTCATGTTCTCTTAGAGTGTCCACACTGGGCTGTATTACGCAGGCGAATCTTCGGAGTCACTGTCATGGCTCCTGGAGACACAAGCAGGCATCCACTGAAAAAGGTTGCGGCCTTTATTGAAGGGCTTGGCTTCATGGATGACTAGGTAGCAGGATTGGCACAATGGGCCCGCCAGTGGCCTCAGTGTCTGAACCTTGGCTTGAGTTGTCCAGGACAAGGCTCGCCTGCACATCTAGTAGTAGTAGTAGTAGCTCGACAAATCGACCTGTCCAAGCGTTAAAGGGCACGACAGTAGTAAAGGTAATCGGACTGCCGATTCTTCAGCCAGGGAAGCGGCTGGACCCAGTGACACCTACGGCCTAACGACTTCGACAATTGCGGAACTAGCCAAACGTTACACCCATGCTCAATCCCTTAAGAGATGGGATGGAACCGAAGGATGTAGTCTTGCCAGGATCATCCTGGGCGACCCTGGGAAGCTGGCTTCGAAGAGATATTTGGCGATAACCAGGAAAAACCTACGTTTAACAGTAAGATTTCTGACTGGCCACTGTCAACTAAGGAAACACCTCCATACTATGGGGCTAGTAGACACACCTCTATGCAGGATGTGTGAACAGGAGGATGAAACTGTCAGGCATGTCTTATGCGAGTGTCCGGAGTTATCGTCAATAAGAGAGTGTGTGTTCGGTGAGTCTTGGCCTACATCTGCCGATATAAAGGAGATGTCTCCTAGTGACCTGTCCACCTTCCTGGGAGGACAACTTCCTAGGAGGACAACTCCTCGGGAGGATGTACAATGGGTCACATATATATGACCTAAGTGCTGTGAGCCTACACTCCCTCCCTACAGATACAGATACAGAGCCTCTATGTTTTTTCCAGTTGACTTACTTCGGCAATCTTATCTGTAGCTCAGCTGCTAAGTATGTACTGATAAGTACGTCCTAAGAACGAACTCAATTGGTGAAAATCTGTGGATGGGCCCGTTGCTAGGCAACCACATGACTTGCTATTGGGAAGGGTGTGCGTGTGACCTTCCCTCTCACTTCGACTATTGACTGACATTGATTTTTCAGTGATCTTGGTATTGTCAGGTTTTATCATTGTATTTTTAATTTGATTTGGCAACCCAAACTTTTGTTTTTTGTGTTTTACCTAAAACCAGGTAGCGGATTCACCACTAGGCAGCCTAGGGCCGCAAGACAAGACCATTTTTGTAGATCGTGTAAGCTGCGCGCCAATGCAAAGCCTTGCCTAGAGCCTCCAATGTCCTATATCCGCTACTGCCTAAAACGTTCTCATTTATTCGCTATTCATTCGGCTGTTCCACACTGTATGTAAAGTATGCAATATATTATGTAAAATATATGGGCACTTTAAATATTACCTAAATCGAAAATCAAGTGTTACAAAGGTTCAGTATGGTGCCAAAAATGAATTAAGTAAGTATATATAATATAAATAATATATTATCTTGACTCATTGTATTTCCTGAGGTTTTAGAAAAGTCCACCCGATCTATTACTGTATTTTCATAGGTAAGTTTTTGGAATTACACCGGATTTTGCGGATTTCCTCTATCGAAATAAAATTATAAATTTCCTCTGTGTTGTCATTCAAGATTTACTTCCTTATCATCACTTATCACTATCATTTGTTTAATCGATGATAGGTATTTACATATTTGATTATTATTGTGGAAATGTTTATCACCATACTATTGGGCAACAAATGGCTATTTATGTATAATATATTATTAACAGGAGCTCAAGCCAAAATATAATAATTTTTTAGGTTAGGATTTTGCTTAAAGATTATTAAAAAGCCTGTTTTATAAATGATTCATTACAAGTTTAAGACAATTTTTTATGATCCTAAATAATTGAAAAATACAGTGTGTCGCATTTTAACAAAAGGCTTAGGCTCCCTCCCTGTCTTAGTCCCATATTCTTATGCCTGCGTTCTCATTCTTCTCATAGATGTTCTGTATTATTCTTATTATTTTTGTATTCAATCCCCTTTCTGCTTATATTTTCCACATTTTCTCTCTAGATACTCTATCAAAGGCTCTTTCTAGATCCAGGAAAGCCACGAATAATTTCTTTTTTTCCTGTACCGCTTTTTCTATCAACTGTTTGATAGTAAATATGTGGTCTTGGGTACTCCCACTTCTAAATCCACTCTGTGACTCCTCTAGTGTATTTTCTATTGTCGATCTGATTCTTTTCTCCAGTATCTTCTCCAACATTTTCATCGCGGTGCTAATTGATGTTATTCCACGATAGTTATTGCAGTCTTTCACATCACCTTTCTTGAAAATTGGTACAATTAGTGCTTTTGGCCAGTCTCTTGGTAGCGTTTCTTCTTCTATTATTTGATTAAAAATTTGTAACATCATATCTTTCCCTTTTTGTCCAACGTTTTTAATCATTTCTGATGTGATTTTGTCATATCCAGGGGCTTTTCCGTTTTTAAGTTCTGTTATAACCTGTTCTATTTCCTCTTCACTTATTTTTATATTTTATAAATTTCTTTTTTCACACAAACCCATTATTTTCATATATATTTAGGTGTTTTCCTAATCTACTACGCCACTGTATCGATTCTATTTATATTGACAGCATCTCCACCACTGGAACAACAACAAATAATATATACAAAATCAATTAACCATTTTGCTGATTTAATAAAAAATGTTTAGTGAAGTTTCTATATGAAGAAATTAGATTGTACGTATGCAAAATTGAATTTGTGTTTGTCCAAGTGTGCAATTTTTGCACTCGAATTTTAATTGTTACATTTTATATTTGAAGAAATTATTTATTAATGAAAATCGAATGAAAAACGATTTTGAAGTTGGATTTGTGATCACATATTTACTAGACTAGAGGTTAGTAGACTCGTAAAATTTAATTTATTCAAACACATGAATACTATTTGGATAATTTTTTGAGGCATAAGTGACGAAGTTGAAATTAAATAAACGATTGTAATAAGAAATTTGGGTAAAAAGAAATAAATAAACCTTTCATAATGTCTGACTCCATGCTGACGTTGCATTTTTTATACTTACATACCACTCTCTATTAATTATATTTCATTTTCACTTCTAAAATGTTTCTTATATTCGGCTTCATCATCAGGAATTCCAAATGAATGATTGAAGCTGTATTTAAAACCATTTTTATGTTTTCAATTCACCTGTTTATATTTATTTCCAAAGAGTTAAATTTTTGCTTATTCTTGTGGCTGAAATTAAGTGAATTTTCAGGAAATGTTTTTGGTATATTTTCAAGAATGTAGGTACAACCTACCTTGTTCAAGAATTGTCATTAAACTCAGTCTGATTCCGATTGTTTTCCAGGTGTATTTCCAAAATCCAGGCTCCAATATCGATGGAATTAAGCTGGAACCACCTCGTAACTATAATGTATCTATATCCCTTTCTTTAAAATGGTCAAAAATCGAATAATAATCAATTCACTGGCGTTTCTCATTTGAAATTGATGTTTTTTCTGAGTGTATCTTCGAAATCCAGGCTCCCATGTTAATGACGTTGAGCTAGCACCACTTCGGAACTGTACTAGTACTTTCCAAATTATGGTTTTGTATCTATATTGCTTAAAAATTGTTGAAAAGCTTAACAATATCTCAGTTACTGGAATTTTTTATTTGAGATTGTTTTTTTCTTCGTGTATCTTCGTAATCCAGGCTCCAATATCTAGTACAGGGAATGAAGCATTTCACCTGGCAATTTTTTCGTCCAGCATGGATTGACTTGAAATTTTAACAGAAGGTAGGTGATAGCCCAAGGATCAAAATCTATATCAGCATAATTAGACCTCTCTTTAAAAAAAAAAAGGATCTGTAGCATCAAAATTGAGTGAATTATGACAAAAATAATGTCAGTACTGGATTTTTTATACAAAAAAATCGGTGAAAACAACCCCCTAACTACCCTAATTAAAATTGATCTTCACCCTTGTGCAATTCTCTTTGTACATGTATGGTTAATATGTCCAAGAAGTTTAACCAATTTAAAATTTATAGTTTTCGAAAAATTATGGCTTAAAGTAAAAAGTTGTTTTTCATAATTTTGTATTTTTTACCCTTTCTTTCAAAATAACTCCGAAAATATTAGAGGTACAAGCAAAGTTAAAAAACGAAATTGTAGCTTTTTTTATGACAAAAATTTTTCTGTAAGTAGATTTTTTGTACAGTTAATATTTGACGAGATATAGCCGTTTAAAATGTCTATTTACGCACGAGCACCACCTTTTTTTAGCCCTTTAAGCTCACCCCATTTAAAAACGCAAGGGTCTAAAGAGATTTAACTTACAGATCCTTGTAGTTCTCGAAAAACCCTACAAAATCGTTTTTGAATTAACTTTTTATCATCAAAAATGAAGGAAATACGTTAAAAAACCCAATCGATTTTTTTCGAAAAATTCCAATAGTGTAGTATAGTACACTTGGAAGCATAATAATGTACAAAACCGGTTTATTCGGCAATGGGGCGTTATGTATACGACATGTTTCGTGTTGTGAAGGGTGGTTTTTAAAGGTTGAAAAGTTACTTAATGCACGTGACACATTTTTTTTACAACAGAATTATTGAGCAAATTGGCAAAAATTTTTTTTTTACATATTACACTAATAGCAGTTGATTTTTAAGGGTTGAAAAAGTATAAAATTGTATTTTGAAATGTAACAATTTCATCATTTTACTAATTCAAACCAATTTTCACCAATCTTAAGATTTATAATGCTATTTTTTAATTTTTGACATTTAGGGGTAGTTTTCACCCCTAAGAAACAATCAGGATTCGTCGGCATGACATGATATATAAAGCAGAGGGTGAGTCGAGCCTAATCCAAAATTTTTATGCAAATCAATCAGAGGCGAAATCATTTTTTAAGGATT
>CAJUYI010006381.1:0-13841 GCA_910591695.1 Galerucella pusilla
CAGTATTAGATAATTTAAAAAAAGAACAAAAACATTTCAATTGGACACAAGAAAATTATGCAGATTTATATACCCCATTTTCACCTTGCATCACTTTACAATGGACTTATCGAGATGGAGAAGTTGTTAACTTACCTTGGGCACTATTAGTTAAAGGAGATATTATTCTTATTAGACCAGGTATGATATTGTAATGCAAAATATTGGGGTAATGACTTACAATTACTTTTCATGTTTATAAGGTTACCCATTATTTTAGGGCAAATAAGTCCAGGTTATTGTGAAGCTTTGGAAAAGCAAACTGAATTTCCTCTACTGCATGCCAAAGAAGTATATGCACCATCTTTACAAAATGCAAATGAAGTCTTTAGTGCTCCCAAGTATAGAAAACCTCTTGAGCCTAAAAAGTATCGCCTACTGGAAACTCCTTATTTAAACAATCTGAAAATTTTCCTAGAACAAGCCTTAGATAGGCCAGTATCTCAACTGAATCAACAAAGGCACTTAGTTACAATAAAAATTGTTGAACAAATGATTCTACCTTTTACTTTTGTTTTAGTGATTGTTATCAATTTATTTAGATACTTTTACTTCCACAAGTATCTCGGAAGATATTTGGTATCCAATACTTTGTTCATTGTACCATGCAATGTGGTTTTGCCACTTCTACCCATGATATTTCCTTTATTTTGGAACTTGACAAATTATATTGGAAGTGCCAGGTGAGTGGTCCATCCATAGTGCTTATTTTATGAGTAAATACTCTTGAGATATTTCAAATTTAAATTTTCTGGATTCTAATTTTATGAGACACACACTTTGTTAAACAATTATACAAATTTAATAATGTACAAATTATTTTATTGATGGTAGGTAAGTATATAGAATATGGTTTATTTCAATTCGTGAAATTGGATAATAAAATTTATATTATTTATGTTTGTATATTTTATTTTCTGTTATGTAATAATTGTAGGATTAAAACCATTTTTGATGCCACCACAGAATGTGATACAAAAATTAGGCATTTAGAAGAAGATGCAGATAGTTCACCTTTAGATGATGAAAAGCTTAAAATAAGTCGAAAAGATATACTATTGAATTTTTGGAAAATTCTCCGAGGAAAACCAGAAATTCTTACAAGATCCACCAATATTCTTCATGTACTAGGTTCTGTTACAGTAAGTTTTAAAAATTGAATATAAAATGAAGAAAAAATGTTGAATGACTTTTGTTATCAGCAATTTGTTAAAGATTATTAATTCTTTGCAATTTTCTATTGAAGGCATTGGGTTGTATTGACAAAAAAGGAGTTCTTTCATGGCCTAACCCCACAGCTGAAAAGATATTTTTTTTACATAATCAAAATCATGACTCCAGTGCTTCCAGGTAAGTACACTTTTGTCATTTAAATAAAACCTACTATTGAATGGAATAAAAAGTGTGGGGTCTAAGTCTAACCAAAATATTTTAAATATCTGAACAACTTTTAACCATATTTTTTCTCATTTAGTTTGGATAATGTCAATGATTTATCCAGTGACATAGATTCTATGTTCCCAAATTTTCAACCAGAGAGTCCCAGTGCAGTGACAGAAGTGCTAGATCTCACACACCATCACAATGATCCCTTTAAATTACATTTTGATGATCAGGAATGGAACAAATACATGTCTAGTCTCAAACCGTTGGGATTGGCAATTTTACTAAATACCTGCAATATTGATACTAAGGTAGATTACATTTCATTCAATCAAAATATTTGCTAATCTGATTAGTTAGTATCTTCTGTAAGTTCCTTGTGGCATTACTTATTCTTTTGGGAATCAAACCACAATAATGGAACGCTACTGAAACGTCGAAATAAAAAATAAAAGACATTATTGTGGTTTGATTCCTGATTAGTTAGATTTAAAGTGTAAAAGGAATGCTTTTAACGTTTTTAGGAAAATTATAACTCCTTTTGTTCACACATTACATGTGAGGCAATGTACAATGAAAATCTAGTGCCAGTAACTAACAGAAGATGTCTTTGTGAATTGGCAAAAGAAATTGGTTTCATAGATCAAGCCCAAAAAATATTTAATCTCGAAGAACAACTTTCAATATTTAGACATTTGGTAAGTATTTTTTGATATCTATTAAAAAAATTGAACAAATTATTAAGTACAAACATGATTTTTGGATCCCTCTTGTTTTTCTTTATCTTCCTTCACCTGATGTTCTTGTTCTTCTTTCTCCCTTGTATGTATGTAAATATGTATTTTGGGGTGACATTCATTGAGACCTAAAAGATCTATTGTGCCCCCTTACTTCTACTCAGTTTCTGAGGAGAGTCTCAGAAACTAGTAGTTCCTTTAGTTCTATTTCCGGGAGGAATTTTAGGATGTCTGCAGGCTTCAACTTAGGCAAATGTTCCTCTTCTATCCAGTAATCTCCTAGGTGCTGTGCTCTAGGATTCTGAAGTGCAGTGCAGTTGGAAAGTATGTGGATGGAGGTTTCTTCTTCCATTCCACAAAATCTGCATTCTTCTTCCTCCACTATTTTGAGCTTTTTCAGGTGCCCTGTTAAAACTCTTAGTGCAGTTTTACTTTGACTTATGCATTCTTTTGATCTCAACAGGTTGTAGTCACCCAGAAGAGTCTTTGATTGTATAAGCCCTATTAGATCTTTCCAATGGTCAGATCTTCTCTTTTTTCGGCTTTACTCATTTCTTCCAATATTATATTGGGGCTGATTCCGCAAAAGGGTTCAGGCCCCCAGAAAGGTATTTCAGTCCCTCTCTTTGCTAGTTCATCTGCTATTTCATTTCCTTCTATTCCAGTGTGTCCTGGAATCCATAGTAAGGTGACTATATTGTTTTCGCCTAGTTCATTGAGCATTCCCACATCCTTTTGGAACTGATTACTCAAGAGCTCAGTGCCTTAATGACTGCTTGACTATCCGACATTATAATAATCCTTTGTCTTCTGTATCCTTTATCAATATTGAATTGGGCGCACTTTCTTATGGCGTGGATTTCCGCATGAAAGATACTTGGGGTTCTTCCCAAACTTTCAGAGTGTTTGGTTCCTGGCCCGAACACTCCTATTCCATTTCCTTCTATTGCTTTTGAGCCGTCTGTGTACCATTGAATGGCATTCTTTCCAAGTCTGGTAATGGTATTTGGATCCCATTCCTTTTTTTTGCTCAATTCCGTAACGGATTTCTTTGGAAAGTTATACTTTTTCATCATACTACCGTCTTGTGGCATGTCCCAGGTTGTCTGATTTCTAATAAGTGAGGAGGTGGTTTTTTTTAATGATTCCCTCTCTACTTAGTCTGTATCTTGTTCTTTCTGCAACGCTTTCCACCACCATATGTAGTGGGGTGAAGTTGAGAATCACTTCCATGGTTGCCGTTGGGCATGTTCTCATTGCTCCTGTTGTAATGCATATACAGGCTAGTCTTTGAATTTTGGAGAGGTTTTCTCTCGTCGTCAATAGGCTAGTTCTACTACTCCGCGCAATGGTTCCATAAGTGATGATTGGTCTCACTATGGCAGTGTACATCCAGCTTAGGATATTTTGGGTTACAACCCCAGTTTCTTCCTGCCAGATTTCTGCACACCATTAGAGCCATTTTTGCCTGGTATGTATTCTTTCTCCCTTACTTTTGCGTTTATGTTTATTTGAAAACTTGTTCTCCATTCTTCCCATTCATTTATTTTAGCAAACAGAAATGATGAGGAGAGATAATAAATATGCAAGATCGCTACAATTATCAACCAAATTAAAATTTCCGTTTCCTCATATGTTTGCTGTAATTGTCCAAGAGTTATCGACGGGTAACATGCAGTTGCTTTCTGAAGGAACTGCCGATATTGTTTTGGATTCTTGTGTTGACTATTGGGACGGCCACGATTTAATACCATTATCGAACACGGACCGAAAAAGAATACAAGATTTTTATCAAAGAAGCAGTCTTACTGCATATTGCACAGCTTTTGCTTACAGGTGTATTATTTTATTATTTTTTTTGTAATTTAAATAACTAAATGTATTTTCAGACCATTGACTAAAAACGTTCACTCCAAACTAAGTGAAGTTTATTTAGAACTTCCAAGTGATTCAAGGCATTTATATTTAAGTCAAAGAAGTCCCACTCCGGTGCATTGGGATGTAAAGAGTGTTCTAGATCCAAAGATAAAGTCGACGCAGTTTTATAGCGCAGGTAATAGAAAGTAATATTTGTGTAAATTTAATGAACTTAAACCTTTAAACAGAATTCACTGATTATTATTTATCTTATTTTTTGGGAATCAAACCACAATAATGTTTTTTATTTCGATTTCGATGTCAAGATTAACTAGTAATAAAATAATTTTTTGGTCCCTATCTGACACAACGAAAAAATTTAAAACATTTAAAGTTTAAGACTACAAAACTTTGTTGTCAAATTTTATTAAGGTCCATTCATAGTAGATCACATCTCTGCTAAAATGTGAAATAAAATATTCTATTTTATGACATTCTAACGATATGATAGTCTACTAGAAATGGAATCCAGTGAAGTGCACGTTCCAGGAACGGTTTTTATTGGGATAGCGCTTTTTTTCGCTTATTTTGGGAATGTTAATAAAACTCGTTTGTTGTTACTTTTTTGTGTATGATTATTTTTGTTTTCAAAATATGTATAACTCAGTTTGGTGATTTTGTGTATTGAAGTGTATATCGATTAACAACTATTCCAATGATAAATCATAGGAAAACCTGGATAAAAACTTATGATGCTATCCTGATAACGCAGGTAATTGATTATTGGAAATTTCTCTTTCTAACATTGGTAACCAAATTTGACTACATTCGGCTGAAATACTAGCTACACATTTATCCGCATTTAGTTGTATTGAGGCACTTTCTTTGATTTTTCGTCTTTTATTATTGGGCTCTTTCAATATTATTTTCCTCTTCCCAAGCATGTTTACAAATACCTGACTTAAAGAACTCCCTAACTTTGATATATTTTTTATGTTCACTTATTAGGACTTTCAATGGTCTAGGTCTAGATGTTTCACCTAAATAGAATTTGTCGCATACACAAGATATCTGATATATGCAATTTTTTGAAGATTGTTCTTCATTTTTTGATTTTGTTTTTGTTAGTATAGATCTCAACGTATAGTTAGATTTGAAGCTAGTTCGAATATTGAAATGATTACCAATTCACTGATTTGGTTATACCCATTTATTTTATCTTCTCACATGAATTGCCCTTTTTAGAATTTTGTTATGGTTAAAGGTACCTAACTTGAAACTTGGTATATTCATTACTGAGAGTAGATCAATTGATTTCAAAAATATTGGTCTTTATTACAGATTCTCTTTTATACAATGAATGTCCAGCAGATAGTGTTACAGATGCAGAAAGTTGTTTTCAAATACAATGCAATCAAATTTTTATTGGCATGGTAACTATGCAATATCAAGTTCTAATTGATATGGTAAGTACTTGCGCCATTTGGAGGTAATCACAAGTCCTTGTGAAACTGAATGGTTGCTTTTCATAAACTTTATCATCTCTTCATTCATAATAAAAGAGAATTTATCTTTCTGACTTTTGAGCTAACATTAGAATGCCAAACCAAAATAAAGTTTATAGCAAAATTTGATATCAAATATTTTTGACAAGAAGGTGTTCGTTAACAAACGATGGATTTATTGATTTTTTTTTCAATGCTGTAGGTTCATTTGATAGAGCAACTTGAAAGAGCGTGCATAAGATTCGTACATTTCAGTAAAGAAAACGAACTACGTTCCAGAGTTTTTAGCGAAAAAATGGGATTAGAAAGTGGTTGGAACTGTCACATTTCCTTATTAAGTGAAAGAAATAGGTAACCATCTTTTTCTATTATTGCTGGTTTTAAATTTACCCGAAGAAATATAATAACGCCTTTTGTTTAAGTCTCAACTATAAGGTCTGTTCGTAGAGCAGTCACAAACGGTTGGAAATTGAACGACTCATGCGCAGAATCTTTTTGTGAACGGTTTTCATTCACTGCGCATGAGTCGTCCATTTTCCAACCGTTTGTGATTGCTCTACGAGCAAACCTATAGGTAGATTAAAACAAATTAAGTTGTTTTATTTCATCTAGTTAGCATCGATCTCCATTAAATAACAGCTTCATCTATTCTTCTTTTCAATTTAATATAGTTTATCATTTTTTTCAATTGAGGTTTTAAAGGCGACTATTATCCGGCAGAGCATATCGTGTCGCTATGTAGTGAAAAATTAACTCCAAGTTTGTTGATTGTGATAAATAGCCGAGTGTCTGTTTCGTGGGTTCTTTATTTACCAAATAAAGTTCTGTGACTTGAGTTTTAGACCTTTTAACATTAAACAGTACACGTGCTTAACCTATGTGACGTCTGCCGAGCAACAACTAATAATCACGAGAGCTAATTTTCCCGACATATTCCAACGTTGTCAAATTTAGTAGTAACATGACAATATTGAAGTAAATATGTAAATTTCAGAAAATAAGAAATAGAAAACTAAAAAAAAACAAGAAAACCCAGACCCAAACCCAGTTGATCAAAGTGTAACTATACTCTATTTCTTAATGTCTGACAGCAAAGTAGCCTCATTAAATATTCAAATAGAAATTTATCTTTTACAGAGTGATCCTAAGAATTTTACAAGTAAATACTAAAATTCTAATGCAAAACAAGTAGGTGTCTGTATTGGTTATCTATACATCCCTGTTTCAGCTCAAAATACAATATGGTAATAAAACTGAACAATGCAAGATAAACGATAAATATTGCGGCAGTGGCGGAGATTACGATATTAGTTTATTCTGCTTATTTAATTAGATTCGGTCGACATTACAGTTGAAATAAAATTCATTCGTTCAGGCCTATTAACAAGTTACATTTTCATTTTTATTAAATTAAATTAATTAAAGAAAATATAGTTTAATTTTCATAATTCAAATTTATTGACAATGAATTAATTTATGTCAAGTAAAGTAAACATACCATTTATAGGAAATATAAAATTCAATCTATAGTATCATCCTCTTCGCTGGCCATACAAGAATCATCCGAAGACTCGTCGAGAGAGATCGCTATCGGTTCTATAGTTTGTTCTATGAGGTTAGCTAAAACCCACATTTTCTCTTCCTCTTTAATTACATGATTCACAGCATCTCTCCAGTTTCTTCAGTTATTGTTGTTAATGAGTACTTCATTAGTTCACGAACATCTTTCATTTTAAATGTTTTATTATGTCTAGCTACATAACCTTTCATTTGGGCCCATATTAACTCTATCGCATTTAATTCACAATGGTATGGCGGCAAACGAAGCACTGTTATCCCACGATTCTTGGCTATTTCATGAATAAAAAACTTTTTGAATTGTAGCTTGTGATCTGAAGCAACCTTTAAAAGTTCTTTTTTCAACATATCATCTTCAAATGGTATATCTTTTACGATTATCCAGTTTCTAATATCAGCTTTTCTCCAAGAGGTAGATGGAAGATTTTCTGTTAATCGCGAATGATAAGTGGCATTGTCCATAACGATTACAGCATTATTTGCCATGTCACATCTAGATAATAGATTTGTCTTCCCTCCTGTCTGAATTTTCGGATATCTCGTAAATACTGTCGTCTCCAACATAATTATTATTTGCTCGTTGTCGATTAGCACTGATTTGCGACATTGCTTCTCCCAAGTAAAATTTAATTTGTGTAATATTTTCCACAAAGTTTTTCGCCCTATGTCAGGCAAATTCTCGTCCTCCTTTACAATTTTTAGAATTATGTCGAGGGTTGGGATCTCTTTTTTAAAATATAATTTGTGTACTTTTCGTCTTATTGTATTTTGCATATGTTCATCAAGGTCAAGTGGTTTTCTTCCAGTTGACTTTTTAGGTGGAGATATATTTCCATTTTTCCTCTCCCTTATAAGCCTGTAAATAGTAGATTCACTAACTCCTGTCATATTGGAACATGTCGAAACTATATTTCTAACAGTAGCAGCCGGCATTTGATGTACAACAGCATCATGCACATTTATCACTACAGTCTTCGTTTGTAAGCTAAGCACGCTCTTACACTTTACTGTGGTGAAACTTGAAGACATTTTTCACAACACAGTTAACACTTATGGAACGTAAAAGCGACTCTGAGCAAAACAAATTATACAAATTTGGGCGAGATCAAGTTTCACCGTATATACCTGCAAAATTTCTAAGTAGTCATTAGACCAATCCCTAGTAGGACCCTATTGTAATGTTTCTTGGAAATTATCAAGTTGTTTTAACTAACCGAATTTAGATTCATATTACCTTTATATATCAGATCGGGTATAAAATTAAATAGTAAATAAATTCCTTAGATGAACGGTGACGCTTATGGTTTACTACCTGACTAGCATCTGTGACCTTTTCGCGTGCTGTCAGACAATAAGAAACAGACTATATGTATAAAAATATCAGAAAATAAGAAATATAAAACTAAAAAAAAACAGGTCCTAACCGGGTGTCGAACCTACGACCTATTCAGTCACATCGAATAGAAGGTTAAAGGCTGCTTGGACGCATGCGCACCTCAACTACTAAATTTGACGTGGTGGGTGGAATATGTCGGGAAAATAAGCTCTCGTCTAATAATCTCGCTCCTTTCTGACATCACTGTCAACTATCAAGGTTGTCAAATGTCATAACCATTGCATATTCTTTTTTTTTTTTTTTTTTTTTTTTAGGTTAATAAAGAAATTTATTCAATATTTATAAGCTATATATAATGGGTTAATAATAATAATATTAACACTATAAATAAAACACTTCGTCCATGGATACAGTGTCAGGCAATGTTCCAAGAACAGAGGCAGCATTTCCGCGCTGAATTGCTAAACTGATGCGTTGGGTGAGATAAAACGTCGAACGAGTTTCGCCCGATGAAAATGACAACTTAGCTCCTATTTCTTTGACTAGTGCCTTCGCATCTTCGCCCCAAGGACCTAAGGTTTCTACACCAAGAGCAAGGAAATGGTAATTAGGAATGAGACAGCTGTATCTTCTATGTTTGAAATCCTCTGCCGAGTTCGCTGCGGATCCAGACTTTTTCGAAGTTGATCCAATGTGAGAGGGGGCCAATGTGTCCACACAAGTTGCATCCCAGAGCAAAGCTTTGCCCATAGACCAAGGGATTAAAGTCAGACCATCCGGTCTTTTCCCATCATCCCTTGAAAGCCCAGGTGGTTCTAGAATTGATGAAATTCCTGAAGATGATAGAGCCCTTTTGATTATTTCATTCAATGCTGCATGACGTTGCTGTCTTCCGGCGCTACGTGGGCAGGACAGCCCATGATGACCAAGACGCGAAACTAAGGCTCCACAAACACATACATGTTCTTCGCACAAAGGGGCTCCTAAGCGAAGTGAAATCCCAATCCGGAGAGAAGTACCATCCAACAACGTTCCTATATTGGATGAAGGAACAGCATGAAGCCAGGCAGAGGATTCCTTTTCTATCGATGCCAAAAGTCTGGCATCATCAACACTGGATAGATTCAGCAGAGAATCAAATTGTTTTTTGACCATTGGCAGGTCCCAATTTTTTTGGATTCCAGGGCATTCGGGAAACTCGGTATCAGGGCAGACGGTTTTCCACAAATCCGTGGCTTCCTTAACGTAACTAATCTCACCATCACAAAATGAGGGGGGTAAAATAGATCCAACGAGATTAGAAACGAAATGGGAAGAGGCAAGAAAAGCTGGAATAGCAAAATCTGCGGCACGGCGAATTCCCAATCCTCCGAACTTGATAGGAAGGGTAGCTTGAGTAATTTGTCGCTCGTCCAGTTTGATATTCAAAATTGATTCTAGGTTTTGGGCAGTAGTTCTGTCAAATTCATCCAGAATGTCAGAAGATTTCCAGCTTGGAGTGGTTCTTAGTAGATAGGTGAGTTTAGGTAAAGCAAAACAGTGTCGGAGCAGGTAGAGGGCAACATGGGGTTGTAAATTTTGCAGACGTTGTGACATTAGGTAATAGTTGTGCAGCTTGGCTTCAAAAATGGCAGGCATAGCGTCTTCTAAAATTGGAGCTCCCAACAAAATCAAATCTTCATCACGTACTAATCGGATCCCCGGAGTAACTTCTTGAAATGAATTCAAAATAGACTGCAAATCATCAGAAGGGCTGGATGAACAAAAGTGAATTTCACATTTGTTAAAGTTTAGTTCAAGTCCAATGCTTTTAAAAAGTTCAATTATTCTTTTCAAGTCTTCCAAAACGCAGTCTGCTGGTCCACCCAAACATCCATCGTCCAGGTACCAAATATTTAGTTCACTATTGAGAGTTTCAATAATGGGATGAATTGCCAAACTGAAGGTCATTGGTCCCAATGGGTCACCCTGTTGAGATCCGACTTCAGAAGAAATGAGGGCATGGTTGTAAAGGAGCTGAGATGGAGTCGCGTAGCACTGCCATAGGTATGGAAAAAGCTGGGGAGTTTTCTGTTTAACTGCCTGAAGAAGAGTATCTCTCTCCAAAGAATTGAAAGCGTTTTTTACATCTATCTTCAAAATCACTTTAGTGAAGTCTGAGGGAGTCATCCTGTAGAGCCTTGCTGCATGTGTCATTGCTTCACATCCACCGTTAGTGCCAAATCCCATCTGTTTAGGGCGAAAGTATTCTCCTAAAACTGCTTTAATGTGCAGGCAACCAAGTTTGGAAACTAGTCTTCTCAATGTACATCCGACAGCTATGGGCCTGACTCCTCCGTCTTTCTTATTGAGGGCACATAAGGAAGCCCCGTAGAGATATTTGCAAGCTTCCTGATTGACCTTTCCAGCAAGCATTAGATTACATAAAGATGTAATTGCTGTCAAGAGTCTGGTACTTGCTTCACCCAAGGCACGAAAGAGAAGGTCCTTTAGGTGTTGTGGTCGAATTCCATCCATACCTCCAGCAGAACCATTGGGAAAACTTAGGATAGCTTTATAAACATCGTCATTAGAGACTACAAGACATGCTTCATCAGTATCACAAGGTGGATCCGGGAATGTTAGAGGACGTGAAGGTTTTGGATGTTTCTGACGAAGTGCTTCCAAAGTTTGATGATCATTAGGGGCCAGAGTATCATCTGAAGAAATGAGACGGACTGCTCCACGAATATCTCCATCAGCTACCTTAGATTCAATTCGTCGCCATAAGGATGACTTTGCCGGTTTCAAATTAGTAGGCACGGGTTTTGAAGAACTCAAAAACTTGACTCTCTGCTTTATGATCGCTGTTAAAGATTCCTTTTGCGACTTGTTTTGAGGTATGTTGAGCACCAAAAATGCGAAAGTAAACAGTTCTCATATTCAGTAATAAATATATAAAATATTGGATCAGTTTCTGTATGAATTTTTTCTTCTCTTAAAGAATTATTAAATTGGCTAACATTTCATATTGCTTGGGATCATTTAAATTAAGACGATCAGGGTTTTCTACAATCAATTGTTCTACTTATGCTTATATCTACTTTCGCTAGATGCCACGATATGCTTTCTTCAAAATAGTCGTCTTGAAAACCATCAAATTATAAAATAAATGATTATTATCATACCTTAAAGGACATGTATTTTCCACTAAGCATGAATCTTTCATATGTAACTTTTCTACAGAACATTTTGATGTTGTTCTTTTACTTTTTCCAAACTAGAATTCGCTTAGAAAAAAATAAGAACAATATTGATATATGGTTAAATGTTTGCATACTATCGTCCAGAGGTTATGAACCAATTAAATTAAGACAGTATCATTGCATGTTCTTTTTCACGATACCTTATAACTGGAACCTTATAATTTAAGAGAAATAGAAACACTAAAAGTTGATAGATTGTATCTTCTGTACGTTCATTGTGGCATTACTTATTCTTTTTCGTCTTATTCCTTATTATTTTTTTGGGAATCAAATCACAATAATGTTTTTCATTTTTATTTCAACGGTACCTGGACCGCTACCGAAACGTCGAAATAAAAAATATTATTGTGGTTTGATTCAAAAAAAATTGATAGATTGTTTTAAAACCTGGCAATGAATACTGTTCCTGAAACAGTTTTTCATTTCCTAGCATTGAGAAAATATGGTAAATACATTTTACAATGGTTTTACTGGAACTACATATATACACTAGACTAGTGGTTACTATTTCTTTTAAATCTGTTCATTCTCTACTATCTCTACTTATATGTTTATTGTGTGCAATTTTATCTGGGCTACAACAGAGGAGAAAATGGCGTTCAAGCAGAGGCTAGTTCTAGCCCTCCTCAACAAAGGAATAGATGTATCGACAAACCATTCTTGTTTCATAGGTATTCTCTTCACCCAACTTAGATTGCACACTTTTAGAAATGGCATGTTTGATTTGAATTTTGTAGAAATAATATTAGTAATTTCAATGAAACTATCATTAGAGTCCACAGACACTCTTGAGATGTGCCCTTTACACTGATAAACTTTTGTGTTTCACTTTTATTATGATATATAATATACCTTCAACTCATAGATTTATTTATGTAACAATCCAACAATAAAATACTATTTTCTTTGCCAGTGTATATGTTAATAACAAGATCTGACAATTGGCTTAGACAATCAAAGATTACAGACCGTTGAGACCTAATGAATGAACAAGTCAAACTGCACAAAGAGTTTTAACAGGGATCCTAACGAGACATTGTCGCCTGAATGGGCACCTGAAAAAACTCAAAATAGTGGAGGTACAAGAAGAAGAACCTCCTTCCATACTAAAATTAGTCTGGGAAATAGGATTAAAGGAGCTACTAGTCTCTGAGACTTTCCTTATCGATATCGCACAAATGCATTGATCTCAGTTATGAAAACGTTATATAATTGATAATAGATATACCGTTTAACTTTGAAGTGTAATTAATTCAATGTCTTTTTACTATTACCTTTAACATACATTTAAAGATCACTCTACTGTAAATGCTGGGTAAAACTCAAACTATCACTCTACTTACAGGCTGCTCATAACTCATGAGACATTCTGTGGACTCTATTCATTTTGATCTTTTGAATATTTATCTACTGAAAAATATAGATGTGGATAAATAGACAGTGATTGCCTGTATTTTTTTGTGTCCTCTCGAATTTTTTGGAAGTAACTTGTTTTGCTTTTGCAATATTTCAACAAAAACGCAATATAATTAATTCCAAAAAGTGTAAAAAATATATCCACATTCCTCAAGTATTTTTCGATCACAGAATTTGCTTTTTCACTCAGTACTACAGTGTCTCCACGGATAGAGTCCAAGAGAAGAAACATTTTTATTTGTATGAATTATTATTGAAGTAATCACTCACTAGAGTATTATTACATTTTCGAACTGAGCGCAAAAACTCATTGTATTTTCCATGAAATGGATTATAAAATAAAGCAGGTTTCGGAAAACTTGAATTTTGTTTCATATAATGGGCTTCAGAACAAGCAAAACTTCATTAAGAATGACATTAAAACTATAAATAAATATGTTTCTTCTCTTGGGCACCCCATCCGTAGACACACTATATAATCGACTCATATCACAATTTCCTGAGTAACCCCTCCAGGCTCAATATTAAAACCATTATTATTATTCCTATCAACTTACAGAGATCATTTTTTAAATTTACTTTGAATTATTTTTTATTTGTTTATCGAGTGGTACTACAGAATCATTTTATAATTTATTATTTTTACCATTATCTCAGACATTATAATTAAATATAGTATGCATGTTATTACTATACTCTGTACAAATTTCATTTAGGCCCTGTCAAAATCTGACAACAGCTTTAG
>CAJUYI010006382.1:0-13838 GCA_910591695.1 Galerucella pusilla
CGTAAACAATCAACAATTAACCAATAAACACTCCGATAAATCCGTCTATTTGTAAAGAGCGCGTAAACCTTGATTGGCCGATGAAAACATTTTGATGGGGTGCCGGATAATATAAAATTTTATCGGGTGCTATTTGCAATGTCAACCCGTCCCGTTTAAATAAACGAACGTTGAATTATTGAATAAATAATATCCATTAAGTTATTATTAGGTTGTCAAAGAGCAGTCGGGCGTTTAAATCAATTTACTGGTATCAACTCTATATTATTGTATTAATAAAAATATTGTATGAAATTGTTGAATGGCTATTAAAAATAAATTAGCGATATCGTTCCGAAATAAATTGTTCGTTTAAAATAATGATCGTATCACAAACCAAAATTAAAATATTATGTTGTTGATACGACGACAACTTGATTGCAATACTAGTGGGAATGGAATTATTTTAAAAAAAGTATTGTCAATATACAGAGTGATTCATAAGTAATGTGCCAAATTGTAAATCTAAGTTCAGTAGGCCAAAATAATAATATTTTCATTAACAATAATCTGCTCCTTACTGAGGTACAGGATGTTTAAGCGAAAAAAATAAAATAGATTTTTGTTAATAGATCAGCTACTTTTCTACATAATGACTTGAAAATTGGGTATGTACTAGTTTTTGTAAGGGTAAACAAGAATGTGAGAGGATTTGAGTTAACTCGTAGATGTCGCCACATGCACCATATGAATTAGATGAAATCAGCTACAAATTTTTTATCGCTCATTATTTTACAACTTACTTATTTAATTTGGATAGCCCCATCATTTCTGTAGATATTTGAATTTTACTAATTCACTACACTACATTTCACGGTGGTCGACGTAGCATTAATCTGTTAAGACACAAGCATGCCATGGAATGTTGACATTTACCTAACCGTAATTGATAATTGGTAATAATATTGAAATGAAACCATACAAAAATTACGAAATAAAACACATTTATTGTACGCCAGTTAATAAAACGAAGACAGCATTAGAACAGACTTGAACTAGGACCACTTACAACTCTTATCAAAACCTACTTGTTAAAGTTGTGCGAAGTTGAATTAAATTTAAGCTTAATTATGACCTACTGCAAAAGGTTTTCAACATGGCCACCATCAGCATTTATACACGCATTTAACCGATTGGTTAAGGATTGTCTGACTGGAAAATGTAGCAGGATTATTTCGTATTGAATTGGCTGCATCTTAAATTCTATTCCATAACTCGTCTCGTGTATTTATAGGTTCAGCATAGACCATTGATTTCATGTAACCCCACACATGAAAATCAAGTGGATTAAACTCGGGACTGCGAGGTGGCCACTGAAATTCACTACCACGTCTTGTGTCTTAACAGATTAATGCTACGTCGACCACCGTGGAATGTAGTGTAGTGAATTAGTAAAATTCAAATATCTCGAAAATCGTTAATATTTTAAAGATCGAAGAAGTATAGCTTTTTTCTACAGAAATGATGGGGCTATCCAAATTGGATGAGTTAGTTGTAAAATAATAAGCGATAAAAAATTTGTAGCTGATTTCATCTAATTCATATGGCGCATGTGGCGACATCTACGAGTTAACTCAAATCCTCTCACAAATTCTTGTTTACCCTTACAAAAACTAGTTCATACCCAATTTTCAAGTCAAGAAAAGTAGCTGATCTATTAACAAAAATCTATTTTATTTTTTTCGCTTTAACATCCTGTACCTCAGTAAGGAGCAGACTAAGACCCATTATTGTTAATGAAAAAATTATTATTTTGGCCCTCTGAACGTAGATTTACAATTTGGCCCATTACTTATGAATCACCCTGTATATAAATGTTTAAATTTTCACTTGCAATTTTCCTTCAAGATTATTAACGCCTAGGGCAAAAAAATTACTGGTTGCAATCAAAATTAGATAAAAATGATGCCAAAGTGTACTAAAGATATCACTTACCGATTTTTTTTTCAAAAACCGATTTAATACAGTTGTAGCTGAACTTACCTGTAAAAAAAATATTCAATAAAAATTTGTCTTTAATAAACTCTGATAAAAGATTACCCCAATTCCTCCTAAAAACACCACAAATGCTTTGTGAGAGCAATCTCATAGGATATTTTGCTTATAAGTTGAAGTGCGTATGTACAGGCAAAGAGCCCTTTTCTACGGTCTACCAGTCCGAGTGAAATTCCCGCTTCACTCAAGACAGGAACACGTTGTGTTTCCTCACATACCAGACGGTTTCAAAAAAATATACAATAAAGACAATCTGTTATCAGTTTTGTTCTTGTTTTTATTTTTTATCCTCATTTCAACATTATTATTAAATGCTGACTGTTTTCATTTTTTTTCCTTACACACTGTAATATTTTTCGACAAACTCTTGTATAAATGTTAAAATAAAAATAAAAAAGTATAACGAAACAGCGTTACGTGTGTATATCTGAAACGTAAACAGCCACTCGATTTGAACTACAACAGTTAGAGGTAAATAATGAAGTTCATTTTGAATATTTTATACGGCCATCACGAGAATCCACCATTGCATAATGCATATTGAATCTTGTCAAAACCATACAGAAACTAGCACAATTCATGAGTTAGTTACAGAATATGACATGCTTAATGTAACGAATTTTGTTAATTTAAATCTGAACGATCATTGAAATATGACAGTCGGGTCGTTCGGACATGGGCAATGGGCGTTATATTATATTGGATACAATACAACCAAATAGGGACAAAATTTGATAGTAATAAGCAGTAAAAGACGAAATAGATTTACATTTTTAATAAAATTTAATTATTTTTTGGTTCTAGTAAAACTATAAGTACGCTAAGAAGCGTGTGGAAGTTTTACTCAGTAAATTTCTTATTAGGAATATAAAAAATTTGTTTTTTATTAAAAATATTCAAGTCACCTCACTATGGATTCCAGGACACACTGGAATAGAAGGAAATGAAATAGCAGATGAACTAGCAAAGAGGAGGACTGAAATACCTTTCTGGGGGCCTGAACCCTTTTGCGGAATCAGCCCCAATGTAAGATTGGAAGAAATTGGTAAAGCCGAGAAAAAGAGAAGATCTGACCATTGGAAAGATCTAGTAGGGCTTATACAACCTGTTGAGATCAAATGAATGCATGAGTCAAAGTAAAACTGCGCTAAGAGTTTTAACAGGGATCCTAACGGGACATTGTCGCCTGAATGGGCACCTGAAAAAGCTCTATCTATTTGATCTATTCGATAATTATTGATGACAGATGAATCGTAAATCATTTAAATAAATAGTCACAGAACAATAAAGTTATGTAGCGGAAAGCGTGAGCTGCAATTAAAATGTTATGCAATATGACGAAGCCAGAAATCTTCTTCAAGAAAAAAAATTAAACAAATAAATTATTTTGTGTTAAAATTGTTTTCGAAATAATTCAACACTCGAAACGAGAATTTCTAATAAATGCAGAAACGCATCCAGAGATTGTAACGGAGTATTAAATTCCATGGTATTAAATATTAAATCTGATGTACCTAGATAGAGAGAGCTCTGGCGACAAAGTTGCTTTTATATCATCACTTTAATAATATGACATCGCCGCTTACGACCAGATGAATTAACGAACAATACCAAAAGTGCAATAAACGTGCCAACTATAATATATAAAATAAATACGTGGGTGATACAGTTTTAGTTAACTCAGAATTTGATGATGTAGTAAAAATGTTTAAAACGAGGGTTATCACTCTAAGGTTGGAATAAAATGGTCGGCGTTGGTTAATAAAGAAACTTTTATGTACGTATATTTAATAGATAGTGTACAGGAGGATTAGATTCAATTTACGTGTCGTACAAAGTATATTTTTTATTAATACATCGTTTCAATACTCTTTTCATAATTTCAAATTACTAACTGGCTAGTTAAGGAACACCTTAACACCTTAAACCTATACCTAAACCTATATAGAAGACACGAAGCTTCTGGAATGGAAGTAGGTAGATAACATGGACAATGGTACAAAGACTCAGTTTAAGTGCCTGGACTGTTGAGCACAACCCAAACGTATGAATGAATAACTAGATTGTTTTTAGAAGAACAGTTCCGTTTTTAAGGAGAAAGTTATCCAAAACAAATCTTTGTATCTGTTAGGGAAACTTAAAATATGATTTTTGGATAATATAATCTAGGACACGTACCCAGAAGCTGGAAAAGCTCATTATTTGCAAGCTGTCGCTCTCTCAGTCATTACACCCTCCTCCACAAATCACCTAATCGCTCAGTCCACCGCACAATTCGTCTGAACTCAGCAGTTTTAAATTCAAACTCCAAATTTACTATAATATCTTATTATTTTATTCTATCATCAATATAATATTTCCCACCAAAGCTCCTTGGTACTGCCGAAACAGTGACCTCTATCGGGACTTGGAGATTGACATTGTTAACCAGACGATCACCAAGTTTGCCAAAAGTCATGAACAGTGACTCCTGGAACATGTGAATGTTGAGGCCATCCAGCTCCTCGACAACACAAACCAGGCGAGAAGACTCAAGAGGACAAAGCCCTTTGATTTAGTTCAGTAGATAAATGGCAGTGTAAAGCAGAGTACAGTGCAATGCTTACACACTAGTGTTAGTGTCTATTTGTTTTAGAGTCTAAGGAACTACTGTTGAGTAAGACCTTTGGTATTAGGATTGGAAATTGGAAAAATATACTTTTTGTCTCGTTGTGAATTACATGTAAGATACACGCCAAATTCAAACTAGCTTAAAACTGAGTTATTGTAAATATACCTCATTCTTTTCATGTGGCGTTGACAGATATTAATACTATAATGGTCAAAAGAGGCATAACTAGAGGGATGTTTCTAAAAGTTAAGTGAAAAGATGCTTTAAGTATTATTTGGAATATCTCCAAGAATTTTTAGAAAATGTATTCGAAAATTCAAGTGTTTTTGGTAGGATCAAATTAAATTCCTCCAAAGATTTAATTAGAAAATTATTTATTGTTCCATGATAGTTACATTTAGAGCTATATTTAACATGTTTGGTGTTAATATGTCACCCATTTTTACTTTAAATCCTTATATTTGATTAAGGGGATCATCCATATAAGTTGAAGAAGGAAATGTTTAAAACTAAAAATAGACAGAATTTTCTCTCCAACAGAATATTTCCATACTGGAATAATTTACCTAGCAGTGTGGTCTGTGCACCGTCTGTTAATGCCTTTAAAAACCAGTTAGACCAATTTGTTCAGCATTCTTAATAGTGATGAGCGAGACTGGTCTTGGTCTTGGTCTTGCAGAAAATGCAAGACCAAGACTAGCTTCAGGCTGCAAGACCAAGACCAAGACCGAGCAGTGCAAGACTTATGCAAGACCAAGACTTAGATTTGCAAGACTTATGCAAGACCAAGACTAAGCCTGCAAGAGTCTTGCGGTCTTGCGTTTTTTGAACATTTTTATCGAAAAATAAAGATGAGTAGATCATTTTAAACCCTCCCCCTCCCCAACATATACTGACCACAACTGCTTGTTTTAACGAAGTATTTTTTTCATATACAGGGTGTTCCCGCTCAACTGGTCAAAATTTATAGGGTATATTAATAAAACCTACATATACATATAGGTGCTTTTGGTGGAATATTTTTATATTTTGTTCAGTTTTTCTTATTCTTTAGCTGTATGCAGTTTTTTTCAACTGTCATGAAAACTTAGTATTTAGTTGTTGTTAAATATATCCATCTAAACTAAAATATTGACCCAAGCTCTATTAATGTATCCTACCATATCCTATAACTTGAAAAAAAACACCTATTTTTTTTTAATCACCAACACTAAAAATAATTTTGGTTTATTTCAAATCCCAGCTAATAAGCCTGCAAAGAAAGAATAATTTTTTATAGAGACTTTAATATACATAAATTTTTTCAAACTTATAAATAAGATTATAAATTGTTATATTTTTACGTCTTTACATCATTGATACATTATAAAACTATATTCTAAAAAAATTGTCAAAATGAATAAAACAATTTTTAAACTTGGTTTATCGCTACAATTAAATATAAAAAAACAAAATTTTTATAATGAGAAAGACTGTCCCTTTCTTCACTTTTAATGATTTTAGAAACTATTTTTTCTTATTCATTTTTTTGTAAAAATGGACTTCAGAAAATATCTTCAAAAAAAGTGCAAGACTTGCAAGAGTCTTGGTGCAAGACCAAGACCAAGACCAAGACTGGACCCTGCAAGACCAAGACCAAGACCAAGACCGCTTATTTGACTGCAAGACCAAGACCTTGTATGCAAGAACAAGACCAAGACCAAGACTAACCGGGTCTTGGTCTTGCATTTGCTCATCACTAATTCTTAATTCTTTATTTTGTACACGTATTATTTTTCATTTATTTTCGTTTTCTTCCCATTTTCCAATTTCATAATCGGCTATCGCCTATTTATAGCTTGTGCTACTTGTGTTTTATCTCATTTTTGTTATATGAGCTTTATAGAACTTCGGTTCTCAGCTCATAATTTATTGTTATAATAATAATAAAATAAAATGAAGATAAGACTGAATTTAATATGGATACAAGGATGCAGCATTTGAAGAAATGACCCACACAAAGTTTGACATAGCCCAGCAATAGTAGCTAAAATTGATTACAGATTTCTATTGATATTCACAGAGACAATAACAACAATTTTACTGCATTACATATACTAAAATTGGCTGGATACGTTCCAAAACCCCTTTTGGCCAATTGTCATTAATTAGTTTACAAAATAAATGGAATATAAACAATCTTTGATAATCCAATTCCAATCTGCAGTTTATATTTCGTAAACAAAACAGGTATTGTTTGCCGTTATTATGTATATGTACACATACATCTGATTGTAGAAGAAATTATTAAATTTTGAATAAATATAAAATATCTTCCCGTACTCATCATCATGATTACATAATAATTTCCCACGATACTCGAAATCCCATTATTCATTTCGAAACACGAGTCGAACAACTGGTTCGCCGACACTAGGTACACAAAACTCGTTGAAAAACTGTGGTCTGCTAAATCGCATCAAAAATAAACCCGTGTCGGCGTTAAACACCCCAAATTACCCAAACTAGTGTGAACATTAACATGAACAAGTAACTAGATAAAATCGCAGTAGCGAACACCGATGAGTGGACGCATGAGTGGAGTACATTTCACGCACGGGCCCACCGACTGGCCGGCAGAGAGATGCCTGGTGATTTCTGCCGTTCCTCGCTTTCGTCACCAACCCGTGATTTCGTTTATATCACGCAAATATGCTCAATTATATACCACGAGGTTAAATCGAAATTTACAATTAGTGCATCTCCAAGATTCGATTGTTAAACGCATTCAATTTTCTTTTCAATCGATGGATTTTTTTATGAAATCATCTCCTATTTTTGTGTTCCTCATTTTTTGTCCCTTTTTGTGACATCCCTTACTAGAGTCAATGTCCTTGGATTTACCTGCAAAACCGGGTATGCTTTGGTAAAACGTACGTTTAAGGGGCATCTACCAAATTCGACCTTGCTTTGTATATTTTTTTGTTTCCCTACGTCCTCACGTTTAAGTTGATGATAGCTCCGCAACATGTAGGTATCCAAGCGGTCCAAGCGGATTTTGGTTCACGTACTACTCTATAAGCTTCGTCAGTACTGAACTGGGAGACCGCCGAGACCGGCGAGCGTTGTATCAACAATGGAACGGCACGCGACTACCGAAGCAGAGAGACAATGTCAGTCATAGAAGGATAGAAAAGCGATTTTTATCCGATATTTTAGTGATAGCAACCGAATTTCAATAAGGAATTGTACGGTCATAAGTAATTTGAGGATTCTGAGATTTTTATATAGTATTTATAAAGCTTCAAATAAGACTTCTTATCAATTAGTTTTTCCATTTAATCCATATTTAATTCTTTACAAGGGCTCAAACTTTGCTAAATATGTGTAATTACCTCATGATTCGTATTTTTTTCAACAAAATTTGGTTAGCATTTCAAAGTTTTTATTCGATGAGAACTCTAAGTTCAACATTAATCTACATGATATATTTTTTTCTTAATTTTCAATACATCCATTACCTCAAAATTTTTTGCCAAAAATACTTGGATATTTTGTCAAATCGCTGCCGATAGATTCCCTTTAAAGTACGGATTATTGTACAGAAGCTGTAATATTTTATTTATTAACCAAATTATCTTCAATTAAATTTGGTGGAATGAATATAAAATGTAGAACGCATCATATATTAGTCACTAGACTACATCGATAGGACTTCAGGCACTGCTAAGATTATTGATTTGGAAGTCAATTAAAGTTGGGTACAGACCTAAATAAAGAATTCGCGAGCCGTTTGAGAACTGCACCCGAATTGAACCCGAGCAGCTCCCAAACAAATCGTCCACACAAGAAGAGTTTCAGTTCTGAGTTCAGTTCGGTCCAGTTCGTTGGAAAGTTCGAACTAGAACTGCACTTATGATACAGAACAGTCAACGTCCAACGATTATACACCCTACAGGATTGCTCATTTCCATTTAACTCTGTGTTCGCCTCGCTCAAATCGGACGAATACGTCATCACTGGACCTAACCTTTTTAATTTTGTGTGTTTACAAAGTGTGTTTTGACGTTATTTTATCCGGTTTTTTTCAATTTTGAAGGTGTTGTTTATTAATAAAGGTGGTAAGTAAGTAAGTATTATAAGCAAGTTTCTTAAATTCAAAGTTATTGTTTCAATCGTTAATTTATATTTTATAACTACTTATACTACTAAATATATAATCTTTTTAATAACATATCACCAAAAAAAATTAATTTATTATTATTTTTTGCAAATACTCAAGAAAAACGTGAAAAGTATTGACGATTGCAATATATTTTAAATTGGTCGAGGTCCACTGGTGACGTAGGCAACTTCCCACTCACCGACGAAAAATTTAAGCGAATATAAGTCATCGTGTAGGGTGTATAATCGTTGGTCAACGTCCACACACATACTGAGTTCGCCACGAGTTCGCAAACGAACCATTTGAGTACCGACTCGACTCGGAACCCCAAACGAACTGCCGAGCTGCTCTAGAACTGTTCGCGAGCAGGCGTTTACACCAAGCTCGAAAAAGTTCGCAAACTATTCGAGAACAGCTCGAGAACTTGGAGTAAAAAATATGATAGACCTTGACCATCCAACTTGATTAATGAGTTATATAGCCCATTACCAAAAATCACATGGTTTTTGGTTTTATTCAGGACATAAAGGAGGACTGTCCTTGACCAGTTCAACGGTTACATTTAAGTTTAGAGAAGACTGGGGAAAATAATTTAATTTAGAGTGATGCCGAAAATGTGACACAATTGAGTAGTACCCTATAAATCCAATTCCTTATTCGGCTGTCCTTAATATCATTTTTAATGATTGGAGTAGAAAAAGTTTTTATATGAGCGTAAGCCGAGTAGCTTTTTCTTCCGTACTAATACATATACCGCGGAATGGAATACAACAAAACACAGTTGAAAAGTATTTTAATTTATGTCTGTAAAGAAACATTTATTTAACTAAAGTTATACAATTCCCGAAGAAGTCTGGAGAGAGGAGAGAGAGAACATCGTGAATAAAATATTAAACATCATAAAAGTTTAATATCTCCGCAACGAAATACTTTCCCGGCCAGTATCAGAAAAGAATAATTCTGGAAATTAGAAATCTACCTTTATAGTGCTCGAGAAAACATTTTATAGAAATATTTTATTGCTTTTGTTATGCTCCTATAAAACTTTCGGCCGGCGTCAGTGTATCAGTCAACAAAAAAATACATTGTTGGTTGGTTTTTTTTAATATTTATTTTATAATGTATTCTTCTGGTGCAATGTACACTGAGAAAAATAGCTTGATCGCTTTTAGCACGTTGAAGCAACATCCATTTTTGGTTCATTTGACAATCAAAATATCCACATGAATTTTGTTCAATTTTTTTTTCAAATAACTCTACAAAGGTTATTTGATTTGGGAAAGGTGAGTACTATTTCAGCCGTATTTTAACTATTCAAAATTTTATTCATATTTCCAGGTACGCGTAGCTGTCGCTTGCTTATTGCATATATGGGGCAATCAATCAGAATATGCTGCACTGTTAATGGGGTTTTACATTGCACAGTGGTTGTCTCTGTCCTCTCAGCATATAGCATGAAGTAAGTCTTGTATGACCTATTCTTAGTCTGGTAATTATGGTTTGTTCCTTTCGACTAAAATCCTGAAATGTGTTTTCTACTTCAATTGATGGTTTTATTTCTTCAAGTTGTGTTTGTTTACTCATCTATTCCCTTTTCCAATATTCTAATATTTTTTCCTTAAAGTGATTTTGTTGATCTTGTAATTTTACAGGTACGTCTTCAATTTCTTCACTATTAGCTGCCTGCTTGGCGGCTTCGTCTACAATTTCGTTGCCTTGAATCCCCACGTGACTGAGTATCCACATAAACTTCACTGTTTTATTCTGCTTTTGGAGCCAGCTTAATGAAGCCTGCATTCTTATGACTAAAGGATCTTTGTTGAAAGTGTTTTCAATCGCCTCAAGTGAACTAAGAGAGTCAAAAAATATAAGTGTTGTTTGGATACCCAGCTGATCAATATTGATTTATTTATTTAATCATGGGGTCGAATTAAAGATTTAGTTTTCCAGAGAAGACTTTAAAATAGCAATTGACAGTATTCCCATGGCTGAAATCGGAGCTGCTGCCTTCTCTACAACCCAGAGATTAAAAATCTGCATCGAAAAAGATGGTAAGTATTTCAAGCAGTGACTTGTCGAGGCTACTTTTCTCGTATCTTAGCTCAAAAAATTGGTAGGACAGTAGAGCAGAGTATGTTGTATGGAGCGAAAGTGTGGGGTGAGAAAGCAGGGGTGAATGCGAGAGTTAGACCACTCCTGCGGGTGCAAAGAGGGATACTCCTGAGGGTGGTGCAGGCGTACATGACAGTGGGTGGACTGTACTTTGACTTGATGGGTAGAGCCAGACAGAAACGATGGAGGGGTGCAACCAGAGATGAAGTACAGGAATGGATGGATGAGGAAATGGAGAGAAGGTGGGATGAGTATGAGGGCACGCTGAAAGGGGCGATTGGGAGCAGGAGAAATTGGGTGGACCGGAAATTCGCGGAGGTGAACTATTTCTTGACCTGCACAAGATTGGGAAAAGAGAAACTGGAATGTGCGAGAGATATGATGTGTTTAGATGTTGAAAGATGGAGGAAGTTAGAAGAACTTGGAAAATGAACTGGGAGAGTCGGTGTATTGGAAAAATATGGTGAAAATTATGTTGAGGGGCGAGGAAAAATGGATAGAGATAAATGGCGTGGTGAAGAGCATGATTAGGAGAAGAGGACTCGACATAGCATATGAGAGGTAGGAATGATAAAAGGGAGAAGATGAAGGAGAGTGTGTGAGGGACCGCTGTCCGTCTTGACGTATGCTAGGGTAATGATTCTAAGGCGCGAGTTTGAGGCGGGTTTGGTTGGTAGGCAGTCCAACACTGTCTGGGTACTAGTTAAGAAGAAAAAAAAAGCTTAGAAAATGGATATTGAGATGCTGTTTTAACAATTTTTTTTTTAAATTCCTCCCTTTTTCAAGTGAATGATTAAAAAATATAGCATCGCCACCTATCAACTGTTAAAACTACTAGAATAAATATTTTATTAGTCAGTTTTATTGAGTCAGCTTCCCCACCTTCACAGCAGGTTTTGTCTCTTGATCAGACACCCGGTACAAGTATTTTTAATCAACAAAATGATCTGCCTTCACAAGCAAACTGTATAGAGATGGATATTATTGGTTTAACTAGTAAGTACTTTTATTTATTTTCGGATTCTGTGAAATTCCCAAATGGAAGGCAATCCAAATATTTCTTTGATTTTTCATGCAGACTTCGTTAACGTATAAATTCCCGTTTTTCGATCGGTATCCGGTAATAAACTATAAACCTTAAATTAGATAGATGGAGTGTAGCGAGCGAAATCGGAATCGCAGCCTAGCGCTATATGTGTGCGGGGACAAATCCCAAAGCGCGAACGGTTATTGCAGATTAACATCCTGTGCATTGTATTAATGCTGGAAATTATAAACCTACACATGATAGATAGAGAAAATTTGATTTTAAAACTGTCCTATCTATATTGGATGTTGCTTAATATACGACGCAATCTAGCGTTGTTATTACATGGCGTGAGAGCGGGACCTACCTGTACTCTCTCCGCACCACGCCACGCCACACCACGCCATATACACACATACATATGCATGGAAACATTGATTGTCAATTTACAGCTCTAATATATTAGTCCCTGATTGAGTTTTGCTGTAAAATAGGAATAATGCTGACGTACAGCCAGTGTGCACATTATTATGGAGCTTAAACTTTGATTAATTCGACGGACGAATTGCGACGCAGACGCCATTGCCACATTTCCCTCTAACCACTTCGTCTTCATTTGGCCACGCGAATGTATGTATTTGTGTGTATGTATACAGACAATTCGGATCTATGACTGATGTGTCTTTGTCATGGAGATGTATCGATATATGTACACATTCACGCCATTTCACGGGATTTACTCCGCGCGGTTTATTATTCCAAGTAATTGCACAGCTTATTAAAGATCTAATAAGTCATGATATCTGCTACGGGGTTGTTGTAAATTTGAAATGTCATTAATAAATATTTACAGAAATTCTTCGATATTATAACAAGAAATTATCAACAGTATCAGTAGAGTAGGGAGGGTGTGTGTATGCTCACAGCACTTAGGCCACATGTGACCCATTGTACATTCTACCGAGAAGTTGTCCTCCTAGGTCATCGTACTTCCTGTCCTTCCCAGGAAGGTGGACAGGTCACTAGGATACATCTCCTTTATATCGGCAGATGTATGCTAAGACTCACCGCACACACTCTCTTATTAACGATAACTCGCATAAGACATGCCTGACAGTTTCATCTTTCTGTTCACACAACCTGCATGGATGTGTGTCCACTAGCTCCATAGTATGGAGGTATTTCCTCAGTTGACAGTGGCTAGTCAGAAATCCTACTGTTAAACGTATGTTTTTCCTGGTCATCGCCAAATATTTCTTCGACGCCAGCTTCCCAGGGTCGTCCAGGGTGATCCTGGCAAGACTGCATCCTTTGATTCCATCCCATCTCTTAAGGGATTGAGCATGGCTGTAACGTTTGGTTAGTTCCGCAGATTGATCTTTATTTATACAGTTCACTATTTTTCCACAGATGTACAGTTTGTTTACAGAATAAAATATAAGATGTTTGACTCTAGGGCGGTTTGATTCAAGTTGCTGTTCCAAACGGACGCCGCTCTCATACATTATGTTTACGATTCGCTTTTGTTGTCAATAACGAGACCGGTAGATACCAAAACAGTTCGAAGAGCTTATTTTATTTTAAGCTATACAGGGGTTATTAGAGAAATCACAAAGTTTTATTTTTAAATGTTAATAATTTCGAAAAATGTTCGGGATATGAATTTGAAAAGGTAAGTAAAAAATAAACTTGAATCTATTGAGGCTTTGAAACGTTTTGGATGAGAGGATCTTTTGATAGAAATGTATGTAAGAAAATTACTCAACTTGGTGCTGGCGAGCCAAAAGAAACCACTTGCGTTATTGTATGATGAATTGGAGTGCCAGATCAGATATCTTGAGACTCTTGGCGTTACCACTGATACGTGCTCTGCCATATTATTTCCTTTGGTGGAGTCTTGTTTATCCGAA